>JABAKA010024091.1:19259-63452 GCA_018857285.1 Termitomyces sp. Mi166#008 | reverse complement strand
AGTGCATGCGAACTCCTTTCAGAAAACTCTAGTGTAACAGCGTTTGCAGAAACGGGAAAAGCAAGGTTTGTAACCGGGGATCTAAAGTTGCAATGGTAACCTACCTAAGTAAATTTCGAAAGGTGCCAGACACAAAAAAAGAAGTTAAGCCATGTTTACTTCAGAAGCAATGGATCATCTTCGCCATCATCAGGGTCATGGTCCATACCCCAGATACCTGACGCTTTCTTTTGTTCAAACCGCCTCCTCCACTCTGTGATAACCTTCCTCTTTCGACGAGGGAGTACTGGAGATGGCGGCGCAGCCACAACCCACTCTTCGTCAACCCAATTATCCTTTAGTAGCAGCTCGTCGTCTTGTTCTTCATTGGTGGTCATCAACACATCGACTACTTCCTGGCGCCCAGCATCCTCGCTACTGTCAAACATGTCGACGTCGCCAGCGCAGGTAGATGGCGGAGGAGCACATTTAGACGAAGCTGTGATAGACGGTCGAGCAACGATGGTGTCGCTCCGTTCCCTGCGAGGGCGAGAGCCTTGAACAACAGTACCGCTCCTCGTTCTTCTAGGGCCGACTAGAACAGATGATCCGGCAACCTGGAAGTCGGACGCGCGAATCGTTCCGCGCCTATCACGCCCAGGACGTTTCTCGTTTCTAAGTTCAACGGTAACATGCTTTGTCTGAGAGTGCGAGGTTTGCGCTGGTGATTGGATAGACTGTACATCTGACGACTGGTCAGTCTCGAAATCCAGGGATCGAGTTCGCATCGGAAGAGCAGGTTTTCCTGAATGTATGTGCTTTGGTCAGTAATCTGTAATATGAATCTACACAACACATGCCATCATCGAAACTGAGGTCTAGCTTATTGAAGAGATCCTGGAGAGGCTCTGGACGTTTAACGTATGATGGGGGTGGCGATTGTTCTTTCCCCAATGGAGGGAGGAGACTTGCAGGTTTGACTAATTTGTGATCTAATTCTAAGACAGTGTCCCTATCTTCCTGAGAATGACTATATGCGCCTTCTTGAGGAAGTGTCGGTGACGAGATGAGACTGTCGCTGACCCAAGACCCAAAGATGTCCGGATCGAGCAACAAAGGACGAGTGATGTCCATGGCAGACGAGTGGAGAGTACGGCTAGTAGTTAGGGTTTCATCGAGATTGGGCTGTTCTCCTACGTCGGGCGAGTCAGAATAGACGATGCCCCTTGAGCGCTGCCCCTTGGGTTTGAATGGGGTTGAGATTTCTAGAGCATCACCGAAAAACGCCTCGTCGTAGTCAAGATTACAGGAAAGCTGGGATGGAGGGCGATTGAAATCAACAGCGAGATTACGGTTTCGAAAACTCGAGACAAAGAAATCAGCAGACGATGAGAGAATTTGATCGCGAAAATTTGTTGCAGGATTGTAAGACGGAAACCAGGCAGTAACATCTGGGCGCTGTGAGGTGGCACTAGGTGCCGAGGGACGGCGGGTTTTTATCGATTCGTCTTCGTGACAGAACGTAGGTGAATTAGCGGTGCTACGAGCCTGAGCCAGTGGTTGTGTGCGATGCGACGGGAGATTAGGATTGAAATGCGTATCAGAAAGTGTTCGTTTCAAGCTTGTCTTAGAATCCTGCAGTGGTTCGACCTGAGAAGAGAGCACTAATTTTGACGATGATTGCGGACTTGAAGGTTTTGAAGCGAAGGGACTAGCGAGTGATGTTCCACGTGTAGACATTTTGGGCTTGAATTTTGCAGTACGTTTAGAGGTATTCTGGCCACCGGCTGAGTCAGATGAGCTAGGTCTTGATTTTAAACATGATCTCGACAGTGTAGGAATATCATTTTCTTTAAGGTTACTAGAGCTTGTCTTATGAGAAAATGGTCTGTTTCGGTTGACACGGGTAGGAAGCGTTTGCTTGTCCGAGAACACTAGCGATAGAGCGAAAGGAACAGGAGAAAGTTCGCATTCTTCTGATTGTAGAGCTCCGCCTCGAGATGATTCGAGTTTGAAGACCTGTTCCCGAGTGAGACTAGTATTGTGCGGTGTTTGAAGTCCTTGTTGGTCGATCGAAGAAATAGTTGCTTGAGATTCGTATGCATGATGACTGTCCAGTTTGGGTTTCTTGGCAAGTTGTTCTGTGTTCTCTATCCGACCAGTAGCATTAGCATTCCAGGATCGACGAGATCTCTTCAACATTCGGCGCCGCATTTCACAAGTAGGTATTTCTTCTTCCGGCTTTACTATAGCGGTGACTTTAGGCGATAATAGCGTCTGTAGGGCTGGCTTTCGATCGTTGCGATTTCTCCTGCGAGCATAGGTTATCGGTTTTCGTGCCATGATAGGCCGAAGAGAAGCGAAAAGCAAGCAAAAATGATGGAGATATCTAGAAAGAAGTATCGGATGACACGCCAGCGCCAAACCTGAGTCAACATGATGATCGTCCAATCCTCTGTCAAAAACTTTCACCAACTTTCACGCACGTATGGTTACTTATGCGGTATTTCCACCATCTCATGATCAGCGCTCAAGCTTCAAGCTTCGACGTTTACCGTAAGGGAAGCGTGCCATTCTGACATGAGTGACCTTGCGAGTTGAGGGCTCTTCCTTCTCGGAGTATTGCGGTGAACGCTTGGAATTATTTACTCTCAATGGGTCAAAAGTTTTGAATGCATGGAGATGGACGAATTACTGTATACTTACTGCTTATTCTCAATCTGGAACTGATGAAGTCCAAAAGTTGCATTCAAAGCCTCTGTTGCGGGTGCGCGTCACGAAACCATTCCAAGCATCGTTCAAACGGCCGACAATAACTTGAGGCTTGGCGTCTGATGATCATTGTAGCGTATCTTCAAGTACCTTCCCAGCCTTACTCTCCAAAGTTTTCTTCTGGAGCTCCAGAGCCGGATGCAACTCGGATGTGTATCCTGATCATCAGCGACAAAGACGTGAGTTGACTGAACACTTCGGGGCACACGTTGATAATGAACCCGGAAACCATGCCATCAGTAATGGACCCTTTTACGACATACCTATTCTTGTGTTTGCTAACGAACGACGGGAACGAATCTGAATTCCTGGACCCGTATTGGGGGTGAGGCGTGAAGTTCCCAGCATGACCAGACTTGTCCACGTCTATCCAAGTCAAAGACTACCTCACGGAGCCTGAGATAAGTGGTATCAATAGAGTAAATGCGAGTGCTTTCGGCAGCGTATTGAAGCTCATTAAAGACAAGTGAGTATAGTGGTATACTGCACACTGATGGATATGTACTCGTAACAAAGAGAGAGAAAAAGCTTTCCAGTCCGTATGATGTCCAGCACTAAACAGATATCCTACCCATTTCCGAAGTCCCCATCGTCGTCGTCCGAATCATCCAGCGGAATGAAGCGCCTTCCTTCTTTCTAGAATGATAGTCTTCAGTCATAAGTCTGACGATGACGAGACAAGGACCCACACGTGGAGATCGTCGCTCTCTAATTTTGGCCTGCTTTCCGAACATGGGGGATGACGCTATGACAGGTGGCAGGAGTGGTTTTCTAGACTGGTCAGGCGGGAGCGCAAATGCCTGTCCGTGCGTCCGTAGTGGAGCATTTGGGGGTTGGATCATGGATGTTCCGTGCAGGGCTGTCCGAGTGGGAGTTCGACTATTCAAGCGCTGTCCGGCCGGGAAGTGTTGACCCGGATGGCATGTTGGTCCAATGAGGATTGTTGAAGGCCTGTTTTTGCTATGAGATGCCAAACTATTGGGCTTGATGTGTTTGGTTGGGCGCATGTCAGACTGAGGGGAAGACGGCGAGGTAGAAAGATTGGGAACCTGTCTCGGAGTTTTTTCTCTTGATTTCTGGGTAGTCGACCACAAACGGCGTGTTGGAGCACGAAGAGCAGGCACAGAGGGCCGAGTAACATCAGACGACGGAGTAGCAAAATTACTTGGGAATCTCATGGGTCCAGGACGAGTCGTATCGCTAGTTTGTACCATTGATGAGCCTTTTCCAAAAAGTTCAACAGTTCTAAAGGACACAGAATCTGCGCGAGTAATTAGCGGGCGTCGTTTGGAAGACGACGGGATAAAACTCGGGAGACTTGAGGGTGAAGATGGGGCACCGATGTGATCGACTTTCTTCAGAGCTGATATCTGGTGATCAACAGGTGGCGTGGACCGAGGGCTGGGTACAATGGTGGTTTCTTGCCGTGTTAGTCTAGAGGAAGAAGTAGAAGCAGGTGGCACAGATCCACGCAGTGAGGAACCGAACTCTCGTTGCTTTGGCTCAATGACGACTGACGAGACGGGTATTGGCCTCGACAATCCATTTTCCCTGGCGCGAGAGGTAATATCAAGTCGCGCTTTTTTGCGGTTTGCGGGTGACGGTGGACTATCAGAACCGAGAGTAGAGCTCGATCGCTTGCTTCCGCGTCTTTGAACATCGACGCCCGACCTATCACAGTTCTGATCGGAAGGCTCGGTGTGAGTAATTGGCGGCGCCGCTGGCTTGATGAGTATGTCAGTGATCTTGTTTCGAGCAGATTCGATATGGAGAGGTATAGCCTGAAGCAGAGGTAAAAGTGGTATAAGGGCGGTCAGCATTGTTCCTTGTTGTTCTTGTAGGGATTGTATGGCCTGAGATTGAAGCTGTAGCACCTGTGAATGTGTCTGATTGAACTGGCAGCATGGTGTCAATAATGCAGACGAGAATAATTCGATGGACATACGAAATGTATTGCGTCCAAGCGTTTGTCTATTGCTTCCAGATGCGCATTTATCTCCTTAGAAAGTCGACCGAGTTGCTCAGTTTGTGCCGGGGTGCCGATAGAACGTTGAAGTTGAGTCTGACTGCGATTCACTGGACCATGGAGAATAAGTTCGCGCATACATCCACAGAGGCGGAGGTCTAAGATAAGCGAAAACAGGAAGACGAACCGAGATCAACCAGTTCCTCGGTCAGTGTCCCATGCTCACGTTGAAAGAGTGTGTTAACAATCGATATCTCTCGTTTAGTCTCGTCTATGATGCTAAACAGTTTATCGGATCTCTCAGAGAATCGATCTAGATGAGCTTGGGTATCGTGGAGAAGTATCCTCATGGAAGTGCCATTCTTGTCTAAAGGAGTGATAGGTGGTAAGACAGGTCCTAACTTGTTCGGTGATTGTCCTCGTGCGCTGGTGTCCTTTCTGAGTAGATGGGCCCACAGACTCGTTGATGCCGGCGTTCTTGCAGGTATTCCGTAGTTGTTGCCCGGTTCGAGAGTTGAATCCTGTGCCATCGTCGGGAATCGAGTACACGGCGGTATGACAAGATTTGATCGGGCCGTTCTGAATCGATTTGTTTGAGATCAGGGCCTCTTGCAAATACTGGCGCCACACTTTCAAAGCTCTTTGGCTACCTATAATGTCAGAATCAGTGCGTGAGATCCTCACTTTGCGAAACAGGCATATAAATACTATGATATCGTCCGTGATTCCACACTTCAGAGCGGAAAGCCTGAAATGGCGAGAGATCTCAGTTGGGATTGAAGACAAGTTGAACTTCGGAGTGTCAATGTCCAGTATCCGCATCTCCGGAGATGTAAGTATCAACTGTGACGTACTTACGCGATTGAAATATCTTCAATCATGAACCTTTTGTCCACATTATCGGTCCTCACTCCTAGCTAAGGCCCCAGTCTTCCCGGAAATGTTGGAATAACAGTCAACCACGTTGGGATTTTTCAAAGGAATAGAAATTCCCAAGGTGTTTTCAGATTTTCAATCAAGGATATGCCTTCGATTTTTTGCTGTACACGCACAACGTTGAAAGGCCACATATCTGGAGTTGATAGGGCTGCACCGACGAAATATTGGAACCTGTTTAATCATGGGCTGCTGTGTCTTCCTTCGTTGAGGAGGATGGTAATGGTGAAACCACTATCAGCTACAGTTGACATGTCAGTGTCAACATGCCAGTGTCAGAACACATTCAGGCCTTGAGTCGTTGGCGCCACTTAGGTATTTGAAGGTCGAGCAACCATGCACACCATACCCGATAGCAAAAATCAAAGGCATAGATATGCGCTTAATGGCTAGTACACATATTCCAAAACTCATGGGAGTTAGACTGACTTAGAGTTTGCCAGTCACTGAGGCCTGAGGGTATAAAGTTATCATCTTTAGCTGACCGTGAGAAGATTGCATTCTCCTGCGCGTCCGAACTTGGATCTCAGAGGTTTTGAGTTGTGCCACGCGGCCGCACACTGACGACATTCCATCGGCACCATGGCCGCTAACGTGCAGGTGTCTGGAACGGACAAAATATTCCAAGAACTCAAGAGCAAGAATGTCGAACAGAGGCTCAGTGCTGCTATGGAACTACGACGTTACGTGAGTCGTCTTTATCTTGCATGTTAACCCGACCTAATCGCTGGTTAGCTGTCTACGGCAGTTGCAGAAATGTCTTCGGATGCTGCTGGGAAACTATGGGATGACAACATCAATCGTCGACTATTTGAGCTTACCCACAGTCAGCACAGTCATGAGGCATTTGGTGGTCTCGTGGCAATCAGTACGAGCATTCAAATCATTCAAATTTATGTGGGAACTCATTTTCTACTAGGTCAACTACTTGACGTTGATCCAGAGGAGAATATCGATTCTAAACGCAACTTGTTTCGATTCTGGAACTATGTCAAACATCTCTTGCCGAACCATGATGTCAATCTCATGCTTGCAGCATCGAAGACTCTTGGGCAGATTGCAGAAATCGGAGGCGCGGCATTTGGAGAGCGGTTCATGGATAAGGAGGTGCCAGCGGCAATCGAGATGATGCAGCCAGATAAACAGGAGTCACCACGATATGCCGGCGTATTGATTCTCAAGGAACTGGCCCGAAACAGCCCAACCTACTTCCATTCACATATCAGCGTAGTCTTCGACAACATACTCGTGCCGTTACGTGACCAGCGCTTGATAGTACGGGAGGGAGCGGCCGAGTTACTCGCCGCGTGCTTAGAGATCGTGATGCAGAGAGAGCGTCAGACTCGTAGTCCTTACCTCTTCAAGATTCTTCAAGATGCACAGACGGGCCTTAAACAATCCCAGCCGGAGATTATTCATGGATCTTTACTCACATATCGTGAGCTATTGTTACATGCTGGAATGGTGTGTGGGCCTTCAGAAATCCTTCATGCCACATTGATCAGTCTCTAGTTCATGCGCGAGACATTCCTGGATACTGCTGAACAGATTCTTAGATTCAAGTCGCATCGAGACCTACTCGTACGGAAAATGGTCATCACGATGATTCCTTCCCTTGCTGCCTACGATACGCAGACTTTCACCGGGCATTTCCTCCACAAATCTATGGCACACCTATTGACAGCTGTGGAGAAACCGAATGAACGAACTTTCGGTCAGTGTCACAAGAATTATATCTTGTAACATTGAACTCACTTTGTTCCAGCTTTCCTCGCCATTGGACACACTGCATCAGCAGTCGGTAGCGACATGAAGCCCTTTTTGGACTCTATCATGGTACATATCAAACAAGGGCTTCAAGGACGAGGGTAAGTCATCATTCAGGTCTTCGATTCTGTATCACAACCTTTCCCATTTCCAGAAGAAAGAATGCGCCTTCAGAAGAGCCGTTGTTCCAATGTGTCGGCATGCTCGCAGCAGCAGTAGGCCCAAACCTGACGAAATTACTTCATGATCAACTTGATCTTATGCTCGCGTGCGGTTTGAGCGAGTCATTGCGACAAGCTCTGGCTGCAATCGCTAGGTACATCCCACCCCTCCTGAAGACAATTCAAGGCATGCCCTCTTGTTGAAGTTCCCACATGTTAATTGACATCACGATCCAGATCGCCTCTTGGATTTGCTATCGAACATTCTAAGTGATAAGCCATACAAGCCTCTCGGTGCCCCATCACTCGGTCGCCCCGAGATTCCGGCCATGAATCGTGACCTGAATTCAACACAGGTTGAATCTCCTCTTTACAATTACCTGCTCGTTCCTCATCTTTATTAGGTGTCGACAGTAGAGAAAAGTTCAGAGCTCATTACCCTGGCATTACAAACTCTTGGTTCATTCGACTTCAGTGGTGTGTGAACTTTCCCCGAGTCTCGCTTCGTTCAAACCAATTGCAGCATTTAGGACATGTTCTCAATGAATTTGTTCGCACTAACGCTCTTCCGTATCTTGAAGATGACCACCCCGAAATCCGGCGTTCCGCAGCCCTCACATGCTGCCGCCTCTTTGTCCGCGACCCGATTTGCTACCAAGCAAGCAGCCATGCCATCGAAGTCATCAGTGACGTCCTTGACAAGCTTTTGGTTGTGGGGATTGCTGATCCTGGTACTTGTTCATCTCTTCGAGCGCATTTCTATAATTCATATGCATTGCAGATTCATCTATCAGACACACAGTCCTCTCATCACTCCATGAGAGATTTGACAGGCATCTTGCACAAGCTGAGAATGTCCGGTCGTTGTTTATCGCATTGAATGATGAAGACTTTGAGAACCGTGTGGTTGCTGTGGGGTTGATTGGCCGTCTGGCAAAACACAACCCGGCATATGTGATGCCATCTCTGCGCAAGGCGCTCATACAACTGTTGACTGAGCTCGAGTACTCAACTGTGCTGTACGTGATCTATGATCATCTCGTTTCGATCCCTCATTCAAGTGTTTTTCAGTCGTAATCGGGAGGACTGCACTCGGCTTTTGACCCTCCTGGTCAGTGCAACTCAACGTCTCATCAAACCTTATGCCCTACCCATGCTCCGAGTTCTCCTTCAAAAGGCCAATGATCTCAGTCCAACTGTGGCTGCAAACGTGCTGATGTGCCTTGGAGAGCTCACTTGCGTCAGCGGAGAGGAGGCCCTGCCTCATGTCCCTGAACTGATGCAGGTGATCATGTCACGACTTGCAGATCCCTCACTCATAAAGCGAGACGCGGCTCTCCATACTCTTGGCCAAGTATGCTCGAGCACAGGATACGTTATTGCTCCCCTGGCCGACCATCCGCAACTCTTGGAACTCCTTGGGAGAATACTTAGGACGGATAGTAACCCAGCCGTACGACGTGAGGTTGTTAAAGTACTGGGCATTATGGGAGCTCTGGATCCCTACCGACGAAAGGTGTGTATTCATCACCCTGTAGCAGTGTTTTGCATCTCACGGTAGAACAGATCAGACCAGAAGGAGAAGCGAGTGAAACTGCTGTGACTGCGGTCAACCAAGTACCGCTCAACCAGAATAATGGACCTGCACCCTCCGACGATTATTTCCAATCTGTAGTCATCACTGCACTCCTTACAATTTTGAAGGATCAATCGCTCAATACCCACCACACCAGTGTTATCGAAGCTATCATGTCCATCTTCAAAACACAAGGACTTAAATGTGTTACTTTCCTCCCACAAGTGAGTGAACTCTGTCAGAATACGTGCTCTTTGGCTGAACATTTGGGACGCCTAGATCATTCCTGCTTTTGCGGCCGTTAGTCGTGGCCCCACTGCGCGCCTTAGCTTTTACCTGGAGCAGCTCGCGATCCTTGTTGGCATCGTCAAGCAACACGTTCGAAATTTCATGCCAGACATCTTCAGTTTGATAATGGAGCTATGGGAAAACACCACCCTCCAGTTGCCTATCGTTGTTTTAATTGAAGCTTTAGGAAAAGCCCTAGATGCTGAATTCAAACCCTTCTTACCGACTATCCTGCCACAGATGCTCAAGGTTTTTGACGGAGGAGATTCAACAGAGAAGAAAATGGAAACACAGATCAAGGTGTTCGACGCCTTCCTTACCTTTGGTACTAACATCGAGGAATATCTTCACCTCGTCATTCCTATCATTGTGAAGTCGTACGAGAAACTTGAAGGTACCACTGCCCTGCGAAAGAGGGCTATTCAGACTATTGACGGCCTGTCAAAAAGAATCAACTTTTCTGATCATGCCTCCCGGATTATTCATCCACTTGTTCGTGTGTTGGATGGCCCGAATAATGAGCTTCGGATGGCAGTGATGGATACTTTGTGTTCGCTTGTGCTCCAGCTTGGTTCTGACTTCGCGATCTTTGTCCCGACAATCAACAAGGTATGTCCCATTGCAATCGTGAAGAACTTACAAGGTACTTATCGCCGGCAGTCTATTCTCAGAAATCGGATCATCCATCCAAAATACGAGAATTTAATTTCCAAGCTGTTGAATGGTGAACGTCTACCGCAAGAAGCCGGTACATTGGATATTCTGTAAGGAGAAATCAGCTTCAGTCGTGATACATCTCATTCTTGTGACAGCCAAAGCGAAAGCAACAGAGCACCCGAGTTCTCTGCACCGGCAGAGGCGACTAAATTGGCCGTTAATCAGCAGCACCTCAAGCAGGCCTGGGATGTTTCGCAAGTGACTACCCGCGGAGACTGGACGGAGTGGATGCATCGACTCAGCGTGGAATTTATGAAAGAATCCCCATCGCATGCACTTCGTGCGTGCATGGGCTTGGTCGATATTCACCCTCCCCTGGCGAAGGAGTTGTTCAATGCTGCTTTCCTGTCGTGCTGGACAGATCTCTACGATCAATATCAGGTCGGAATAATCAATTGTGTGTGCTTCGACTTCCATGCTAAGAGATGACATTACAGGAAGACCTTGTTAGGTCTATTGAGTATGCTATTACTTCGGCAACTGCACCACCCGAGCTTATCCATCGATTGCTCAATCTCGCGGAGTTTATGGAACACGAAGAGAAGCCATTACCAATTGAGCATAGGACACTTGGCGAGTATGCGATGAAGTACATGGCTTACGCAAAAGCTTTACATTACAAGGAGCTCGAATTCTTCTCCGAGTCGTCACCGGCCGTTATTGAATCGCTCATTTCAATAAACACAAGATTACAGCAGCATGACGCTGCGTGGGGTACCCTCCTGACCGCACGTGAACAGTATGATGTGACCAAACACGAGGAATGGTATGAACGCCTGGGTCGTTGGCAGGAAGCTTTGGTGGCGTACGAGCGGAAGGCAGAGACCGATCCCGACGATCAAGATGTCCAGATCGGCAGAATGAAGTGTTTGCATGCCCTCGGTGAATGGGATTCCCTTGCCGCACAAGTGGAACAGACCTGGTCTACCACAAATCACGAGTACAGACGGGAAATTGCTCCCATGGCAGCAGCAGCAGCATGGTCTCTGCATGAGTGGGACCAAATGGATGATTATATTACTACCATGAAGCCTGATTCGCCAGATCGCGCCTTCTATCGGGCTATTCTGTCGGTCCACCAGAATCAGTTCCCTAAGGCTTTGATGCAAATAGCGAAGGCCCGCGATTTACTGGATCCCGAGCTGAGCTCCTTTGTTGGAGAGGGGTATGGTCGGTCATACAAGTGAGTGATTCATTACCACAGCGCAGTTAGTAGCTTATGAAATTCCCTAGTGTCATGGTTCGCGCACAGATGCTCTCAGAGCTGGAAGAGATTATATCGTACAAGCAATACGCTGATCAGCCTGAACGACAGGCAACAATGAGGAAGACTTGGATGAAGCGGTGTGTCAGCTCTCAGACAATCCTCAAATCTGTACTTATATAACGACAGACTTCGAGGATGTCAGCCTGACGTAGAAGTCTGGCAACGTATCCTTCAGGTCAGGACATTAGTCCTCGACCCGGAGACTGATCCACTAATGTGGATCAGATTCGCAAACTTGTGCCGCAAGTCAGAGCGCATGGCGTTGGCTGAGAAGACCATCAACTCTCTTCTCTCTCCTACTCAGGTACGTAGCGCTATTCCATCCCTAGTGACTGTTGACAGGGGTAAAACAATACAGCGTCATCACAGCCAAGGAACACACACGAAAGCGCCGCCCAACGTTGTGTATGCCCAATTGAAGTTTATGTGGGCAACTGGCGCGAGGGAAGAAAGCCTTGGCTTCCTTCGACAGTTTTCAGCAAGCCTCTCGAGAGATTTGGCGGTTGAGACAGGAGATAATCCGATTCACATGGATGTGCCAAAACACAAGTTGACAGAACTATCAAAACTTCTGGCACGTTGTTACTTCAAGACGGGACAGTGGCAGGTTGAGCTGGCTGATAATTGGGGAGCGGTAAGCGTTATTTCATAAACCTCCCATTATGCATTTCAATTTTCCCCCCACAGCGAAATGTGGAAGATATCCTTCAATCCTACTACCTCGCGACACATTTTGATCCTACTTGGTACAAGGCATGGCATACTTGGGCTCTTGCCAACTTCGAAGTGATCAGCTACATGGAAACTCAATCTCAAAGTCGTTCTCTCGAGGGGCCAGGAAGCGCGTTGGTTGCCCATGTCGTTCAGGCAGTGGATGGTAAGAATTGGATAACGCCATCGACAGCCTTGAATGTCTAAGCCTTGCTTTCGTAGGCTTTTTCCGATCAATATCACTTCGAAACGAAGAGGCCCTTCAGGACACGCTACGTCTTCTCACCTTGTGGTTCAAATTTGGATCAATCAATGACGTTAGCAATGCGATGGGCAACGGTTTTTCGACTGTTGAAGTTGACACGTGGCTTGTGGTCATACCTCAGGTAAGGCTTTTGAGATTCTACCGTACTTTGTTGACGTCACTTTCAGATTATAGCTCGTATTCAAACGCCCCATGATAATATTCGGCGTAATATCAACAACCTCTTGGCCGACGTTGGAAAACATCATCCTCAAGCCTTGATCTATCCCTTGACTGTGGCCTCCAAATCTTCCAGCGCTTCTCGTCGCAATGCAGCCCTTAGTATCATGGAACGTATGCGAGAGCATAGTCCCACTATTGTATCACAGGTATGTCTCATCATACGGGCCTTTGGTAATCTCCTGATATACGCCATCAGGCTCTAATTGTCAGTCGCGAGCTGATCCGTGTTGCCATCTTGTGGCACGAACTTTGGCATGAAGGCCTTGAAGAAGCTTCTCGCCACTTCTTCACGGAGAAAAATCCAGATGGTATGATTGCGGCTTTGGAGCCTTTGCACGAAATGCTCGAAGCGGTAAATCTTCTGTAGATTCTTTTTCAATGATCTCATGATGTTCTAGGGCCCCACAACCGCGCGGGAAACTTCCTTCGTTCAGGTATTCGGTAGGGACCTTCATGAGGCTCGTGAGGCTACCCGTAGATGGCGTACCCATGGTGATACTAGTGAACTAGACAAGGCTTGGGACATCTACTTCACTGTAAGGAGCTCCAATCCAGAGATCTTCACTGGACACTCACTCATTTTTGCCAGGTGTTCAAGAAAGTCGAGAAACAATTACCGCAGTTGACAACGCTTGACTTGCAATACGTCTCGCCTAGCTTATTGAAAGCCAGGAATCTTGACCTTGCAGTTCCAGGTGATGACAGTCTTGACAGTCTGGTTCCCGTTATGTCTCTGATCTTCATGTTTAGGAACGTATCAGAGCGGACGACCTGTAATTACAATTGCCAGCTTCGGCATTAAACTTGCCGTCATTGTATCTAAGCAACGACCGCGCCGTCTCTCTCTCAAAGGAAGCGATGGTCGAGACTATCAATACGTGCTTAAGGGTATGACAGCTCTAAACAATATTTACTACTTGATGCTCATAGTGCATAGGCCATGAGGACCTTCGTCAAGACGAACGAGTTATGCAGCTCTTCGGCCTTGTGAATACCTTGCTTTCCGTCGACACAGACAGCTTTAAGCGTCGCCTACATATACAACGGTACCCCGTCATTCCATTGGCCCCGAACGCTGGTCTCCTTGGTTGGGTACAAGGCAGTGACACTCTCCATGTTCTCATCCGTGACTACCGTGACTCGCGAAAGGTGCTGCTGAACATTGAGTACCGCTTGATGCTCCAAGTTTGTTGCATAATCTCCTTATTGATTGAATGAGTTGAAGTTGACGTTAAATGTTTCAGATGGCACCAGACTATGAAAATCTCACGCTGCTGCAGAAGATCGAAGTCTTCGAGTACGCGTTAGAGAATACAACTGGTCAAGATCTGTACAGGGTACTTTGGCTGAAGAGTACCAATTCGGAACATTGGTTAGAACGACGGGCGACCTATACCCGTTCCCTCGCAGTCAACAGCATGATTGGGCATATATTGGGCTTAGGAGATCGTCATCCTTCCAATCTTCTCCTGGAACGCAGCACCGGAAAAGTTGTTCATATTGACTTTGGTGACTGTTTCGAGATTGCTATGCATCGCGAGAAGTTCCCTGAGAAGGTTCCGTTCAGGTTGACCAGGATGTTGACCCATGCGATGGAGGTATGTCTCTCTTTTTCTTGACCTTTCCGCCGGCTTCATTCAATTGTCTTATCATAGGTGAGCGGTATTGAGGGAAGCTTCCGCAAGACTTGCGAAATCACGATGCAAGTCCTACGAGACAACAAGGAATCTTTGATGGCTGTGCTCGAGGCTTTCGTATATGATCCCTTGATTAGCTGGAGGCTGATGCAAACGGAGGTTGATGTTAGAAAAGCTGAAGGTAAGATTGATTTTCAACTCTGATCTGCTCTAACTTGCTGAGCATTTGAATTAGATACTGAAACAGGGATTGACCGTTCGGCGGATCTCTCTCGAGCAGCTGCACATCCCCAAGCACCGATACGCAAGCTCAAGGCTGATGAGAATGATATTTTCAATGGTTTATTTCATTCGCTGTCTGTATGAATCGCTCCTTACATCGTTCCCTGACAGAAACGGAACATCAGCCCGGAGCACAGGAAGTACGAAATGAACGTGCTTTGTTCGTGTATAACCGCGTCCAGCACAAACTCACCGGTAAGCCGTCATTCCAGTGGCTTTGTTAAATCCCTCCTGATATCCTTTAGGACGTGACTTCAACCCTGATGTTGCTCTCAGCATTGAGGTCCAGGTCGATCGACTAATTGAACAAGCCACCTCTTTCGAGAATCTCTGTCAGTGTTTCTCGGGTTGGTGCGCCTTCTGGTAAAGATGTAGACTGGCAAAGGCTTGGTTTACTAATGGACAGTTTCACTATGTATATACCTATCTGTATCATGTATATTATACAACTTACTAGAGCAACGATCATTCACAAATGCCTCAGAAGCCTTGCAGTTGTATGTGTGTATTAACGAATGCGGTGTAATCATTAGGCTCAAGCTGGAGCAAGTGTTCACGCTTCCCGTACAAGGAAATTTCTGCGCCCGGCCCGGGACTTCTGGAGGCATCAGGGGTTTGAGCAGTTTTTGGAGGCCAATCATTAGAATCATACATTCCTCCATGTATTTGATTATCTACGGCAACATCTCTATCGCGAAGTCAGTTGGGCGTTGAGCCATTGGGTTCTTGCCAAAAGCCATTTTGCTGGTCATGTAATTGTTCCTGGTTCGACCCTCCCATCAGTGATGATCCTTTGGCCTGATGGCTTGTGGTCTGACCCAAGTAATTGTTCACGAGGCTCGAAGCATCATGTCCACGCCCGGTATTCAGACTGACTCGTACAAGTTGCTTTTACTTTTCATCCTAAACTTACAAGATGGCAAGCATCTTGGCGAATTGTCTGAAGGATCTGATACGATTTGCTCAAGAGCTCAAGCTGTCGGTTGATAAGGTCTGTTTCCCTGATTGCCGATGTATCCAACAAAGGTCCTCTGAACCCTTTTACAGATTCCTCAGGACCGGCGCAACGCACGCAAGCTCTCTGAAGACCTCATCACAGGCCTCATTGATATCGACATCTTTTATGGTGCTCGTAGCCATGTGATAGAGGCAACTCCCGAGCTCGAACAGGCCCTTTTGGATTTGCTGAAGTGGGTTTTCATTTCTTCTTATCTGCCTCCGGGTAATGGAAATCTATATCTAGTCAAACCAAAGTTGTCCAAGCGAAATGCGCACAGTTCTTGTCAACAACACAACAGAAAGGGTGGAGGAAGATCGGAGCTGCCATGAAGGCCTGGAGAGAGTGTGATCAAGTCGAACAAGAGCTCGGGGAGCTGAAAGACTTGGTGCATCAGTGTTATAGGAAGTTCACAGTAAGCGAATACCTGCTCAACTAATATTTACGAGCTTTTATCCAAGCGTCTACGATTACAGATGATGACTATCTCTCGTCTCGAGCAGTCAATTAACCAGATTAGCATTACGACAACGCCGGACGTGACGGCGGTACAGCTTCACGAAAGCCAGAACGTGATGCTAGATCGTATGGAAAGCTTCCTAACGACACTGCAAACTTCAGGCTCCACGACTCCCACTCCCATCTTCATCCAACCGTCCAAAGAATTGGTCAACGCGCTCTACCTCCACCAACAAGTCAAAACTATTTCCAACTCTCTTGCTGACCTTTCTGCTACGCAAACCTTTGCACGGGAGGAACCTAACAACCAATACCTCCGACCTTTCAAAACCGTCATCTCTACCAATAACGTCAGACCTTCTGAAGATACCCACCGTCAGGTGGTCGCAAAGACTCTGGAAATCATTGGATTGCTCAAGGGCGACTCTGCAGACCTCTCAATTCAAGACGGTGCCTGGGAGATGGTTAATCTCGCCATCAGGTTGCATGATCTTGAAATGTATTCTGACGCAGAGGCAATGGGTAGATGGACGGCCACCATGTTTAGGGCTCTGGTGGCAACCAATCAAAATATCTATGAACCCTACCTCGCGCTCGCTCTACGTCACTTGTCCAGGTATAAATCTCAATTTGATGACGACGAGGGCTCTGCTGCTGCCATTATCGAGTCTCTCGAGATTCAACGGCGCATAGTCCAGGAAAATCCGGCTCTGGAAGCTCGCTCGCAATTATCTAACATCCTTAACGAGTATTAGTCGATCTTCACCAAGAAACAAAACAAAAAGGGCCTGGAGATAGCACAAGAATCCGTTGCTATCACCGATTCTATCCGCGCAGAGATCGCTGTGTGGAACGAGTGGCTAGAAAGTTCACCCTCTGGACCGCCGCCTCCGTACATTGAGTCTGCATATGTACAAGTCGATGATGGTTAAACACCCGGACGAACCCGAGCAGCCTCACCGTGCGTCCTTGGACGAGGACGAGACTTTATGGCTTGATTACAACACCGCTCGCGCGCTTTACTGTCTCGCGTATAGCTATCAGGACAACAACCGCATTGACGAAGCGTACGAAACGCAACTCAAATCTCTGGATCTGTACGAAACTCTCCACCGAACCTTTGGGGAGACCTTTGAAGAGAATGTCGCCGGATCGTACGTTCATCTATGCAGCTCAGACCTACGCAAGGGACGTGATAACACGAAAAGTATTGATTATGCGGAGCGCGCTTTGGATATATACCGCCGTCGGGTGGAGTTCCAGCCTGTGAAGGTATCGCCGTGGCTCCTAGATCCATTGTGGGACTATGCCGACCTTCTTCATGAAGAAGGGCGTAAAGACGATGTTCTCCGTGTCACCCAAGAGGCCCTAGAAATCGTTCGTAAGTCCAATCAGAATCGTAAACGCCTCGCAGATGCTCTCCACTCGTCCTCAGGAAAGTTGCGGCGGTTGGAACAGAAGGAAACGGCGATTGTCCTTAGGACGGAGGCTGTTGGAATCTATCGCACTCTGTCCATCAAAGACTCTTCTCAGTCGTCTGAGTCGCAGCCTTCTGCTCCTGTTCCCGTTGATGCCGTGGCCAGATACACAGTTCCAGATAGCTTGATGGACCTCGCCAACGATCTCCTCTTGGTCGACAAAGATGCTGACGCCGTAGTACATTGCCAGGAAGCCGTCGACATCTTCCGCACCAACCTCAAGAAGGCTCCTGATGACTCCGACGCTCATCTGGACTTGGCCCGTAGTCTCTCGTATCTCTGCTACTGTACATTCAGGATAAAGGAGTACGATGCTGCGGTGAAGCTTGGCAGCGAATCAATTGCAATATACCGTCAACAGTTCCACGCGTTGGACAAAGAATTCAAAGCTGTCGAGAACTACGTTTCAGCCTTACGCCGAATGACCATATCTTCCTTCTACGCAGTCGGTCTACATGCCATCGCTGCCAGCACAGCAGTCATAGGAGACCTTCATATGCTTATCGTCAATCACAAGGACCAAGTTGGAAAGACTCTCTTGCAAGCCCTTCACGACCAAGACTTCCTCCTAGGAAAACATGGTTGAGTTCGTGAACTTCGGACCAACGACCAAATGTTTGAACTCTTCACATCTTTCCCTATCACCGATTCTGGCATCGCTGCCGATTACATCTCTGTTCACGACAGCTACGCTGGAAATCTTCAGGATCTTGGCCGCCCTGTGGACGCGATGCGCGCCTGCGAAAAGGCAATAGACTTAGGAAAAAGCTTTACTGGCGATGAGGTCGCCAAAGAGCTGGTATCTGCTCTTGCTAGCATCCGAGCAACTTATTCTGCGCTTCTGTATAATTCTGGCCGCTACGCCGAAGCTAATGAAATGATGGAGCTCAGCATGAAAGCATCGAGAGAGTATCTTGTCCCCGCCGAAGACACGCTTTTCGCTTGCAGGTGCCGCAGTCATGCTATTATTCTTCGCCACCTTGGCCGCATAGACGAAGCATTGAAGCTGAACGAGGAAGCTGTGGCGATCTGTCGTAATTCAACATCCAAAGGGATCTTCGTAGCTCGTCTGCCTTACACCATTGAATCACACGCCGCCAGCATATTGGAGTCCAAGGATAATGAAAAGGCACTAACGACCATACAAGAGGCGACGGAGCTTTATCGCAAGCTCCGTGATGAAGACTACAACCCCATGGTTCCCTGGCACTACTGTGAGCCGATCTACGCCGAAGCTCTCGTCGTCTTCGCCAATTGTCTTATGGCCACTGGAGACTTGAAGGGCGCGTACGAAGCGCTTACCGAAGCTGAGACTTTGTTTCGCGATATTGTCACCAACCGGCCCGGCCGCTTTGCAGACCAGGCTGTATGCTGGGACTTGTTGGCTGTCAATACACGTACTTTGGGTCTTCATGCGGAAGTGAAACGCATATCTGACGATCTTGTGGAACGCCTACGGGCGATGGAGATCTTTAATTCGGAGGTTGCTCTGCTTGCGCACAGAGCTCTTGATGAATTGAGAACTCGTCCGTCACAAGTACGACTCCGGGCGTCTCTTGGTGTTTAGTAGACGGACAAGATCGTCCCCTTGGCTTTCGGTTTATTCAAATGATTCTTGTTGGAAAGATTATTGTAAATTATAGTGGAAAACGGGTATGGTAGCTCAAGCAATACATAGTTGATCTTTCTGTGATGTTAGTTCCGCCTACGACTGAGACAGGTCTGGGATGTACGTCAAAAAGCACTCGTTGCAGATGTGTAGATACATACAGAGATGCAGTAATATCGATACTATATTAATTTAAATAAAGAAATCTATGTTAAACACAAAACCCGGAGGAAAACACGACGGTCACCACTCCCACGAGTGCAAGTATTAATTGATATGTTGGAAGATACAAGGGGATTGGCCCTGAATTAGCGAACGTCGAAAGGGTACCCGTCGCTACAACCGTGGCAGCTACAGACCCAATGGTTGCACTTGGGACGGGTGTATCGGCGCCGTTCAGCGCGAGTGCTACGTTGGATAGCTCTGCAAACCCAACAGATGGCGGTTCGTAGCGGAATACAGAGTACACATTTTTCTGGTATGACAGTTATAAAAAAGAGGTCCTGAAATGAAAGGGAGACGTACGAGGAATGTGTCGCCTACAATCCAGGCTGGTGCTGATGAACCGGTGTTGAGCTCGAAGAACGCACCCAGGCATTGAGTCTGGGTAAGCTGCGATAGCCTAAAATCCGCCTCACTAATAGGCCAAGTCCTACCTCCAAATGACATGCCGGGATTGATTGTGGTATCGCAAGCTATCGGAACCTGTTGAGTTTGTGAGGAGGTATGAAGGATAACGATACTGACGGTAGGTGTAATAACCCTCAAATTTGCCAGTGCCGGGACGTGCACCAGGGATCTGAGAGTAAAACTCATCGAGGTATTTGGATGGACCACCAACGAGGGTTGTTCCAGTATCGATTGCGGCATACGAGTCAGATCCGGACGGTATTGATATTGATTGTCCATTGGTAGTGAGAGCTGATGGTGGTACATATGAGCTACACTTCTTTTGAAATGACTATGAAGATACAGAAACGTACTTGTCAAAGGAAGAATCCAGTATGACTCTGTTGCGGCGAGATCAAGATATTCGATGTCGCCCGTGTACAACGATTCGTTCACAAAACCTGACATTTTTTCATCAAGTTAGGCTCATACTTGACACCCAGCCAGTTGGACGCACCCATACTGAGCGAGCCTCCATATTCGAGTACCCGGGCTGTCGTATCATTAAGGTAGCTGAAAGGTTATGTCAAGATGTCCGACCATGTCATAGACAGTTACGGTAAGACACACCGAGTAAGGTGAAACGCCATGACTGGCGAGTCCCATGCACCGCTTGCGGCAAGCGTCTGCCAGAAGGGAACCGCACCAGAAGCTGCAATAGACTCGAATGCAAGTCCTAGGAGCCCTGATACTGGATTTGAGAGCAGCCCCTGGGAGACGTTGTCGCAGATGGCAAATGTCTGATTGGACACCGAAAAACCCGCCATTTGCACAACATCGGACCCAAGACGACCAGAAGCTTGACCGCTGCCATAAGAAATATTGAAGTTTGAGCCGAGTGACTGGAAGGTGGACGATGTATTTGGATCGAACGTGGCAATGCCCTGACAATTAATGATACAATTTGTGTCCGCCACCCAGAGGTCGCTGAAGTTCTGGTTGTCAGTCCTATGAATTTTTGGATGCGCAGCGAGACTCACGAAGAACCAGTATCAAGAATAAGATTATAGCTGATGGGTGGAGTTCCAATAGCAAGGGGACCGAAGAAACTGTTTCAGAGAAGTCAATTCACATGTAGCAGACGACAGAGTTGATCAACTTGCCTCGAGTCGGCATTCTGATTGGTCATTCTGTGACACGGATTAGATTTGCAGCGCGCAAAAAGTAGATGAAGGACGCACAGAGTGGTACCTGTACTTCGCTTCTGTGGCTCCGCAGTGCCATATTTAGCGGCCATCTTTTGTCGATGTGCCACCGCCCATTCCCCCCACTCCTCCATAGTCCGCGGACTGGGAGACCTCCGCTTCAAAGGCAAATTCTGACCTCGTGGAGCGCTTGGAGACGCAATTACAGCACATGAAACAGATAACAGAGCAAGAAACAAGGGTAGCGATGTATACATCGTGAATAGGGGATAGGAGTGCGACACAGATAACGACGAGCGGAGGATAGCAGGACTCGGTAACGACGTTGAGACAATGACGATATGGGGAGAGCAAAGGAATAAGAGGCAATGCTCGGCCTGCGAGTCTGGGTACAGGAAATGTTTAAGAGTGCCCAAGAATAGAGAAACACTGCGGAGCGACACATTATATATGATCGAAAGCGTCATTTTGATTTGAGCTGACGGACTGCGTTGGGATGCTGACGGCCATGTAATGATGTCGTCTCCGTCGCCGAAGCCATCCTTGTCCTCCAAATTCCCTATATTTCACGAGAGCAGCTCACGAATAGCACAAAATGGTGCTTGCTCCAAGGTTACCGGGTAAGACATCCCGAACTGCGCATGCGTCAGCGGTCTCAGTCGTTGTACTCGGGTACGGCTGATCCGTGAGACCATCAACCGCACAGAGCTTTCTACGGTTCCTTTGAGACCATCGTCCTCTTTTTAGCAAAGTCTCTGGCTACGAGGCTTGTTCTGAACTAGATTTCGGGGGATTCGTCTCACGAATAGGCAGAAGATGTAGCCATAGGAAGCTTTGGTCACATGGAGATGGAGTAGTAGTGCGATGGCGACTGCACGCGTCGTCATTTAGGTTGAGGGAGAATTGCTCCGGGGACTCGGGCTCTTGTCTTGCCCTCAATAAAAGATCCATAAAAGGACAATACGCGCTCACGTGATCGTGACAGATATAAACGCGTCCAACGTGAGGCGCAATGCTAATGACGCGAATTGGACACGAAGAGCTTGTAAAGCATTAATAAAGTGATACGACTTAGGAAGATTGACCTTCCATTATCAGACATATAGCTCGCATATCAAATACAGTTACAAATGGGTCCATCCCAAGTTCATACTTGACAGTCTACGTGAATACGAAGCCACGCTCCCCCCGCAACCTCCGCGCGAGAGCGATGTCACGAGGCATGATAGTGACCCTGTTGGCGTGGATGGCAGCAAGGTTCGTGTCCTGGAATAAATCGACGAGATAAGCTTCCGCAGCCTCTTGAAGGGCGGATATAGCTGACGTCTGAAAGCGAAGATTATTCTATACCAAGCATCAATTGCCGTGAAGTGAAGTAAAGCGGTAACGACGTACGCCGAAGTCTTGTGCAACCTCCCGAACGAGACGTTGGAAGGGAAGTTTGGGAATAAGAAGTTCGGTAGATTTCTGATAACGCCTAATTTCGCGCAAAGCGACCGTACCAGGTCGGAACCGCCGGTGGGTGCGCTCGACCTGGAGCTTGATCTCAGCAGGCTTTTTGAAACTAGAAGACGAGAGTGACAATTACATCCATTCTCTGCCGACTTCACGGCGGTCTGATGCTTTTGAGTCAATGTATTTACCATGAAAAATCGGGGTTTTTTGATGCCTAGCAACAAGACGTCAGCACAATACAACTACAGAGATAAATCAGTCACTGACCACCAGTGCTCTTTCGAGCGGTCTGCTTCGTCCGGGCCATGAGTAAGTAATTGTGTAGGTTCGCAGGCAAGGCTGATTCCTTAAACAATAAGAATGGGTATTTATGTTGGTCCAGGAGGGTGACAAGAAACATAGTTTGTCACCCGATCGACGACTGCTGCGGATCTTCGAAATGTACCAAAGAAAACGAGGATGTTCTCAATCATTTGATCTTCTCACAGACCACAAATGTGGCGTTCTCATTTCAAATTCTGACTGAGTGTGCCTGCAGATTCTAGCGAACGGGTATTAAGGCGCTCGTATAAGAAACCATACACCAGTGAGGAAGAACGCAGTCAAACCGATCTAAAAGGACTGCGAAATGTGATTGCAAAGAACATACGTATTCTGTACCTTGTCTGTACCAGTGATCGATCACCGCTCTTCTTCGGGTAAGAGTATCACGCTTCGCGTTCGATGAGGTTCTTGAGCTGATCGAACATGGGTCACGGAGATAACAGGTTTTGCAAACAGGCTTTGGGTTGACTCAAGCTTGACTTCTAGAAGCACACGAGCATGTCATCGAGATTCGCCGCTGCCGGCCGCCGCTCAGAAGATTTAAATATGTATAGATATCTATATCTCTCAGTCCACCTGGGCTATGTTCCATCCGTGCCAAGTTAGAGTAGGGGTTGCGTGAGCGCCTTTAGTGACCATTTCAAAAGACCACGACATCGATGGACCACTATTGAACTTGAAAGAGTCCGAACAGCTGTCGCGTGATCTGGCTCACGCAGCACGTGCCCAGCGCGTACACGCCCCGATCGCGCAGTTCCAAATCTAAAGCAAAGACCCAAACCCAGAATCTTACGGCGTACTGGTACAACGCGACCTCAGAGTGATACACATATAATGAAGTTTCAGGATGTGAATTATGAATACAATAGAAGTACACGATAAATAAATGCAAGATCCAGTACACCGTAACCCTCTATGACCGCTCTCCACGCAACCGACGAGCAAGAGCAAGATCTTTTGGCTGAATAGTAACGCGCTTGGCGTGGATGGCAGCCAAGTTGGTATCTTCGAATAGCGAGACGAGGTAGGCCTCAGCGGCCTCCTGCAGAGCCATAACGGCAGACGATTGGAAGCGGAGATCAGTCTAGATAGAGTCAATAAGAAACATGTACGGAAAAGGCAGATTGGCTAACCTTGAAATCCTGCGCGATTTCACGGACAAGACGTTGGAAAGGGAGCTTGCGGATGAGAAGCTCAGTCGACTTTTGGTAGCGACGAATTTCACGAAGAGCGACAGTTCCAGGCCTGAAGCGATGGGGCTTCTTCACACCACCAGCAGCGGCCTATAATACTCCTATAAGTCTTCGTTCAAGCCGAGGTAGAGTAATGAAGACTTACGGCAGTCTTACGTGCCGACGACTTGGCAGCGAGTTGTTTACGGGGCGCCTTGCCACCAGTAGACTTGCGGGCAGTTTGCTTAGTGCGAGCCATTGCAAAGTTATTGAGAGTGGTTGTTGAGTGGTGGTGGTGGTAGTGGTAGTGGACGAAAAGTTATAATGACCGAGCGGATTACGCGCGGCTATTTAAACAAGAGGAGCGCGTCGGTGCACGTGATGTATGACGCGTTAAAACAATCAACAAACGGAAATGTAGCACAGCCACTTACCGACCATATATAGACAGGCGTGATGCAGTCAACTCCTTATTAGTTGACACCCACCAACACTACCACTCTCAAACACTTCACTCACCAACTTCACTTTATAAAACATGTCTGGACGCGGAAAGGGCGGAAAGGTGAGATGCGTTGGGACTTTGTATAGTCTACCGGGGGCTGATGACAAGTGATCACAGGGACTCGGAAAGGGTGGTGCTAAGCGTCATCGCAAGATTCTTCGCGACAACATTCAGGGTATTACAAAGCCCGCTATTCGTCGTCTTGCTCGTCGTGGAGGTGTGAAGCGTATCTCTGGTCTGATTTACGAGGAGACTCGTGGTGTTTTGAAGATATTCCTTGAGAATGTATGTGGTGGTTTATGTTGTACCTTGGGCCCTACTAATGTCTGCTCTCAGGTCATTCGTGATTCAGTAACATACACTGAACACGCGAAGCGGAAAACAGTTACTGCTCTCGACGTTGTGTACGCTCTAAAGCGATCAGGCCGTACACTATATGGTTTCGGTGCATAAGTTCGATTTGTATGAGGGTTGTATTTGGAGGGGTATTATTGTATTGCTTATTATCTGTATTCTTATAATCTTATTTTCTTTCTCGCTCTATTTCCGTGAATGAGTAAGGTCAGGGTTATGATGTATATGTCGCGTTTGTGATTTTATTGTTGTGGCTTAACAAGTGGTTGTCTGGCAGGCTGGCAAGTCTGATGCTACAATGTTCATAATAGTGTATAGCCAATAGGCCTGTACTCCAAAGATATGTTATGAAGTGGGAACGCGGAAAAGAAACTGCTCTAAACAAATGCAAATGGTTCATGAAGGACAGAAAAAGAATTGGCTAGGAAAATAAACAGACATGTATGCAAGCATAAGAAGAAATGAGAGACCAAGGAATAGGATCAAGCCAATATACTGGCGCCGCACCAGAGTCCCCTTGTCAAGCGGTTCTGACACCCCATGAGTATCTTCTAACCAATGTAACCCACCCGCAAACATCTCGCGTGTCGGAAACACCTCGAGAATTTCGCATTCAAAGTCTTCGATGTATAGACGATACTTCCGCCACAGCTGCGCGTCAGCCGCGTGGGATTTCTCTGAGTGTGATGATGTGGGCACCTCGTCCGTGACGGGACCGAGGCCGACGGAGACAAGCTCAAACTCGGGGGTCTTGCCCATGCGTGAGAATGTTTGACCGATAGCATACTTCTCCACGAGGAAAAGATTCGCCACAATCGGTGAGGTGATGCGTACGGTGGACGTGGCGGTACAGATATTCTTGTTTGAGCATTGGAGGTGGACTTGGCGCGTTTGGGTAATGGGGGATTTGCGAGAAGCAGAAGCGATGGCGGCCGGGTTGGGGAGCGTTAAAGGAGTGGAAGGCTCGTGAATGACGGGATGGTAAAAGGTGTTGGAGTAAACCGTGGCAATAGTGATAGGACGTGCAAAGAAGGCGCTATTAAAATATTACATTGGTAAGGGATTGAAGGGTAGCGATTGTACAACATACCTCAGCACTCTTTGGAGGTCACCCTTGGCTGACAAGGCTATACGTTCAAGTCCAGTCAATTCTTTAGGCCAAGGAAACTAAAGAAAGAGAGAAAAGTCAGGATCTGCCAAGACTGTAAAGGCGAGTGACCGACGCTAATGCTCGTCGTCTTTGGACTGTATGTGTATATCGAGCCAACGCGGTTCTGGTCCAAAGGGGGTTGAGAAGGAACGACCTCAAGGACTTGGGCAACCTGGCTGAGCTTCGACAAAGATTCGCGGGATGTAAGCGTAGATGTGTTGTCCGACATTTCGGGCTGGCCCAGCAGCAGGTCGTACACGGGCATCAAAGGATTCATATTTCTGGAGGATAAGGTGGTGGTAATATGGCAAAAGTAGGCTGTTTCATTTCTCGTTAGTGAGGCTTGCAATAAGAGCGAGAGAATAATTCGCACGAAATAGGAGGCAAAGTGTTGGTAAAGGGGTCAATCTGGACGCGAGAGTCCAGAGACGGAGACGTAGGCGTGAAACCTGGTATGCCTTCCTGTTACTGGCCTGTATTTATCGAAACAGGTCATCCCCATTCTGGAATTACGGTGGTTAGAAGTTACTATACCTTCTTCACAAGCGCACGTGGCAAATCCCACTTATACACAATGATCCGAATAGATTCGGAGGCCAAAGATTTCTATGATAGTTAGTTGTTCATCTTACCCCGGACTCATGGATCCGTCTCTACTTCATGTCCAGAGTAACTTTCCCAGTAAGTTGTATTGCTAAAATGGCGTCATGTTTCGAAATAAGCCCAGTGTTACCACTTTCGAGAGCGAGTCAATTGTCATTGTCTCCGAGCTTTGGGACCTACACCAGTGAACATGGTTGGTTGGGTTGGTTGGTATTACCGGCGCGGTACGTATATATTAGCCCGCGATCGTTTGAACATAATTTTCATCGGCAAGATAAGACATTAAAAAAGTAGATATAGTCAGTAGTCTTCATGTATCTACGGTAAACTGGTTCCTGAATGGGACCCCGCCAGTATAATACACTCCTCCATTTGTTTTCGGAACCAATTCCGAATTCGAAGTCGGAGCACGTGGGAATTTTGACATTTTAGTGACCATAGCTCTTTGTTATCACTTTCCAGGCTTCTATACGAGGACATTGTGATACTCAACGAGGGTACAATCATTGTGCCACCTGTATTCTAAGCTTGTCAACCAGGGGTGCCTTTCGTTGGCCGAAACCCGGGTGCATCACGTCAACCCACTTGACCAGTGCTTTCAATCAAGAGCGGACGGGCATGTCGTCTCTTCCTGCAAGGGGTCAGGATTACGACACAGAAAGGTCCGAACAGATAAGGCGCGAGCCTCCGACCTCCGATAATGACATCTTTATCCTGCAAGTTCGCGCATTCTTAGAAGCCTCCGAGGATGTCGACATTGACGTTGAAACCTTCGAGGATCTAATGCAGTCCCTTCCTCCAGACTTTCAATCGGAAGTCGACCCCATAGGCGAACTCGAGTCGACAGATGATGATACTTTTGATGAGGACACGAACGGTGCTAATAGACACGAATTGACTGAAGAGATGCCCGTTCTGTACGAAATAGAGGAACAAGGTCCATCAGAAATTTCTCTGGTCCTCACATGTTCAACTCATTATGACGCAGACCAACAGATATGGACCGCACAAGAAGTTCAACAGATGATGCACCATTTGAAGGAACGCGGTCAGAGTTCTGTCAATGTTTCAGTTGTGATCTGCTTTTGATTTGGCTGAATAGGAATGGCCTCTTGGATCGGTGAATATGTACTAATTCGTAATATTCCCATTCCCAAACTTTTACGCGCCTTTGGCATTAATTTGGTTATTCTCGTCCTCCACATTTCGCAAGTTTCCCGCTGATTGCCAGTTTGTAGTGTGAGGCTTTGCGAACAAAGAAGCCAACCACGCTATTGTATTTTCTAAAAGTTGCTCTTTCTAGGGAGTACGTGCTGCTCATTTCGCATGTCCCACGGCATTCCATAACTTTTCTCCGGTATGAAGACTTAGAGTTCGGGACAAGTTGACGCAGTATAATACTGTTTCTGACGCTGTCAATCTCATCCGTTCGTCTCGGCGAATTCTTGTCCTTACCGGAGCTGGTATAAGTACGTATCTCTCATGTTCATGTCAACACCTATTCGGGAGTTGTTCATTCGCTTGATTTTTGAAAGGTGTCTCATGTGGCATACCTGATTTCCGTTCTCGCGACGGTCTTTACGCTTCATTGAAGAACCGAGGACAGTATGATTTGGACGATCCACAACAGATGTACGTTGACTCCATTCTGTCACTGGTTGAGAGACAACTGATCTTTGACCATTCGGCAGGTTTGATATCAACTATTTCCGGGAAAACCCAGCTGGTAAGAGATGATGATCTCTTCTTGTATCTAGCTCCTGATCTATTGCTCCAGTCTTCTAGTAAGCTCAATCGCATGACACAAGGATTGTTGACTTATCGGTCGTCCTAGCTCCTTTGCTAGGTTTGTAGTTCCTATTAAATGCTTTCTCGTTTAGCACCCATTCTAACCTTTATAGTCAAATATATCCATCCAACTTTATACCCTCCCCATGTCATAGGTTTATCAAGCTGATTGAGAACAAAAATCAGGTTTGTGATGATTATCTTTGCTCGCTTGTTCCCTCACTGTAATCTCACCCATTGCATAGTTACTTCGTGTAGGGACATTCTCGCAAGTAATCACCAAGTCACTAATGCTTCCATCCTGAATAGAACTATACACAAAACATAGACACGCTAGAGACTTTGGTCGGTGTTCAACGCGTCCTCCAATGCCACGGCTCGTTCGCAACAGCTAGCTGCCTCCAATGCCGGCGGCGCGTGCCTGGTTCCGAAATAGAAGCTGATATCATGAATCAGAAGGTGGCGCTATGTACCATGTGCAATCCTGCCGTACCAACTCCTAAGAAAAAGAGGGGTAAGAAAAAGGCTAAAGGGCAGTGGGATAGTGATGACGAGGATGAGAGTGATGACCCAACGTATCCCCCTGGGATTATGAAAGTATATGTCAACTTTGTCTCCAACAAGTGATACGTGAGCTGATTCCGCTGTGTACAGCCCGACATAACTTTCTTCGGGGAGAAACTGACAGATGAGTTCGATAACTCCCTTGCCGAAGACCGGGAGCGCGTTGATCTCCTCCTGGTCATTGGCACCTCGCTCAAGGTCTCACCCGTGGCCGAAACTCTTTGTAAGTGATCGATCCTCCATAATTGTCCAGACCGTTCTGAAATTACCTGTAGCTCATTTACCGCACTCGGTGCCCCAGGTAAATCTCTGTTTCGAGACTGTCAAAATGTCTCCGCCCCATCCGCTTAATTATGTATTCCCCGTTCTTGCAGATCCTCATCAACAAGACACCCATACGACACATAAATCCTGATGTGCGCTGTCCCACTCTTCAAGATTCCCGTAGCTAACACCGCCGTAAAGATTATACTGCTGGGCAACGCCGATGACATCGTACAGTACCTATGTGAGGCCCTAGGTTGGGAGCTGCCTCCGCCAGGTCCGGCAGCTCCTTCACACAAATTGAATGCAAACCCAAGATCCATCCACGAAACAAGTGGCTCTAATGACAAGTCGCAGGGAGTCTCTAAAGTGCGCGAACCGGAACGGGTGGGCGACAGGTAGATTTATATCATCACCACAGCTTCTTAAAATCTGCTGACTGGCATCTGTCCATGTGTTCTTTATCAGCCATGTGTGGTTGTTCGATGGTGCGGAAGGCGGCCGGTGGTTGGAAGATCTGAAGCGAGAAGTGGCGGCTCAGACTCCACCGAGTTTGACGCCGTTGGTGGTTGACTCAGGAGCCAACACACGCCTTCCATCGCCGTCACCTGTGGCTGCTGCTGATCCTGTGTATAGGAAGAGAGAGTTCGTTGATGTAAATGGCGAGGAACGGATGTCAAAAAAGGCTCGGCCGTGAGACGTTCTGTATTGCTTGTGAGCTTCTCTTTTATCGTAATTTGTCAAACGCCGTTCCTGACGATGGATGCATGATTGTCTAGGTGTTTGCTTCACGGCCGATATCATCGTCTCGTCCTGACGTCTGCTTTTTGTGATTTTATTTGTGATCATCTCGATTTTATCATCGTCCGTGTAATGATTTATCTCTAATTTTTTTCGGATATACCCCTCACTTTCGATGGTATCCATGGTCGGGATCGCAATCAAGTTCACAGCCTTCTGAAGATCACGATCAGCTTCTCGCCTGGTGTATCAGAAACTGGTTCCGAATCAAAAGATGAAGCTCAAGGCTTTCGCCATTCACTGGTTCAATTCTCATTGTGATTGTAATTCGGTATCTAAAGATTGTTCCTTCCAGTATCCAGGCGCGACCGCGCACACAATTCCTCGCCTGACGAATGTTGATGATGCTGATGGTTGTTCCTACTCTAGATTTGCGTCCGGCGCCGGTTGAGTGTCTGTCACCTTCAGCTCAGCCAACTTAGCCTCCCTCGTTTTCTAGGAGGGACGAGATACGTTAGATACGGGAGACGCTGCAACCAGAATCAGAACAACTGACATTATGCGTTTCCTGATCTCTCAGCGCCACCTCGGCCTTGACTTTCTTCTCTTCTATATCCTGTACCAACTTAGCGTCCTGCCGTTTCTTTAACTATGTGTTGAGGTGAATATATGCGTATGACTTGGGTGCGTAAAGTAGGACGCACCTGTTCATCTTGTTCAGCGTTGCGCCGATTCGCCACGGCAATGTCGTGTTCGTGCGTCGCCTTGTTGGCTGCTTCGACAGCCTTGACCTCTTTCTTCTCCGCTTTCGCCAGGGCGCTTCCGGCTTTGTGAACCGCCTGTATCCCTAGATTAAACCGAGTTTTTTACGCAGATGAAGGGTGCTTCACCTTCACTGCCTTTGCGTGCGCTTTTTCGGTCTTGGCGAGATCATCAAGGAGATCTTTCACGCGAGAGGCCTCTATCTTCTCCTCCTTCGCGAGTTCTTTCTCCAATTTCTTGACGACTTTGGGGGAGGGAGCAGGTTCTACCGTGGCGGATGTCATACCTGAAAATATGGTGGGTATTTGGGGGTTGCTTATGTCGCTGACTGTGCATTTATATGTGGCGCGAATGGACATGAAATGACGTCATTCGTTAACTCTGTTTTCAACTGTTCAACACTCGTTGACCACTTATAATTACTGACGGGAGATACGACAAAACGACATTACTATAGAACAGAGCGTAGTGAAGAGACTAGTCTGCCCTTTGAATGACGATTGGTCAGAGTACTAGCTAATGGCTGTTGTTGCTAATGCCGGGCTTCATATTCATTACGAACTTTTGCAGTGGAGCCGATATGGCACGTTGGAAACCTGGTGGTGAGTTCGACTGGAGATACTATTTTCATCGTCTATACAAAATCAGTGAGGTAAATGAGGAACACTCCTTGTACCAGCACTCGAATGCGCTACGTTATCGTCAAAATTAGAAGGCCTCGTTTGTTTGAGATCACGAGGTGAAAGCCTAAAGCATCGGATTTTCATAACACAGTCCAGAAAACAGGAATGAATAGTTTGCAAACCATCCTAAGAAATTATTGGAATTTTAGCTATAGGCCTGTTGTTCAAGTTTTCTTGAACTTGAAGGCTTGACAGAGTATATTTGGAATTTAGGAATCATGTGACCGTGTCTGAGGCCTTAGTGCCGTAACGCGTATGTATATCTCGCGCTCAAGTTTCCTGTTCTCCACTCAAAGCTCACGACCGTTTCCAGAGGGGTCCAACTTCGACGATTGTGAGTGATGGATTTGGAGGATGATCCAGGGTTGGCGATATTGCCAAACAAGGCCAAATACCACGTCATGAGCCGAAAAGTGAAGCGAGAGGAAGCCCACAACGTTTTTCTTTCTATGAAAGCACAATGGTGGTAGCTCGTAAAACTCCTGTGGCGCCAGCGCCATCATCATCTCGCTCGTCCTCCTCCCACCCGCCTTCAAAACCTGTGAAATCAAAAACACCACCGGCACCAGTTGCCAGCAGTAATGGGAAGGCAGTGGTCCCTCCAAAGAAGCCGAAAATGCCCTCACCAAAGAAACAAAAAGTAAGTGAACTACGTCTCTGGCTGCGCCACGACTCTCATTGCTCGTCAGCGGGCAGAGTCGTCGTCCTCCTTCAAATGGCTCATACTTCTTCTATCTGGTTTCGTTTTTTACGCGGTGACGACATGTCCTTCCGACGTTCCGAGCACATCAAATGTATGCCACTCGCTCGATCTCTGTAGGACACATATCGTAGATCCATATATTGTGCCACCGATTCAAGCTCTCCTGCATCACGCCGATCCATATATTGCACCTGTCAAACCTTACGCATCCTCAGCCGCAGAGCTCACCCGCACACACGTTGTTGAGCGTGCTTCAGCCCTCCTCGACCTCACCTTGGTGAGTTACAACACTCATCTTGCACCCCGATTATATTGGTTCTTTGTGGACCAGTATTGGAATGGCATCATCAAGCCTATCTACTACAAAGGCCTTCATCCACATCTCGAACAGCACAGTCGCCCATACAGGATTTACTATAGGAGATTCATCGTCCCCGGTGTTAAGAAAGCCGTTGCTCGCACCAACGCGACTTATATCTACCTCAGACCGCACGCGGAGCACTATCTGTCGAAGGCATGGGATCACACAATCAACGCGTATGAAAAGACGCGGCCTCATATTATCGAGGCTTATCGTCGAGTGCGCCCACACGTAGTTGTATTACTCGAAAAAGCTCAGTTCCATGCCCTTGTTCTGGCAAGCAAGGCTGGAGACGCTCGCAGGCAATATGTTGATCCGCACATTCTTCGGATATGGGAAAAGGTTAGTGAACCTTCCAACACGACCCCCTACTCCGAATCTGCAACACCTACACCTACATCAACCCACGGAGTTGAGGATGAGCCCACTTCCCGCTCTTCTTTCTCCGTCGTTGTCGAACCTGTGACCCCGACCCCAGAGTCAACACCCGCTGCCACGGAAGCCGTCGCTGAGCCCGAGCCAGAACAAGAAGCTGAGTCCGAAGCAACGACACCAGTACAAGAGGAGACTGCTGTACCGGAACCAACCCCAACACCCCAACCATCCTCATCTCTGGAAGCAGACATCCCTCCCCCTTCAGCCCCAGTACACGCCACACCCGTCCCCGCAGTCGAACATGAAGCACGGTCCGCAGCGTCTGTCGTTGCAGCCTCCCTCCACGCCGCCGCCGCCGCCGAGGTCACCCCAGAACCCGAGTCCCAGCCCGTGTCTGAGCCCGAGCCCAATTCCGAGGAGCCTCAATCCACAGAAGATGTCGACGACTTCCTCAAAGATATCGGCATCTCCGAGGACGACGAAATCGCCGCAGAACCCGTTGTTGAGGAAGAGCAGGTTGTCGAGGAAGTAAAGACTGAGCCTGAGCCTCCGTCATATGGGGATCCCGAGCCGTCTCCCGAGGAGAGACGGGAACTGACAGCGAAAAAACGTGCTAAGATTGCGTTGCGGCACGAGAAGTGGCAGGCGGAGCTCGATGCATTGGTCAGGGAGAAGATGCACGCCGTTCGTGCGTTCCTGACGGACTCGCGTGGTGCTGCTGTTGCTCATCTGGCACAGTGGGGTCCTAACCAGAAGGGAGTGATTGCTGAGGTTGAGAGCGAGGCGGGGAGATTGTTTAAGGGTCTCGAAGGGTACCTCAAAGGTGTAGAAGAGAAGGTTGCTAGGATGAAGAAGGCCGGTACGAAGCAAGGGAAGGAGCAAAGGGACAAGGATAAGGAAATGTGGAATAAGGTTGTGGAGAAGGTGGAGATTAGGATGGCGGAAAGAGTTAGGGATATACATAAGGAGGTCCATGACTGGTTCGTCGATGTTCATGCACGAGAGATTCAGGAGGTCCGTCGTTTGAGTTATTGGTACTTTGGGTGGCAGCTGACTGATACTGGTGTATAGATCAATGCGGTGTCAGGTGAGGTCAAGGCATTGGCAGATCAGGCTCAGGCAGACCTTGGGCTTGACTACGCGTGGCTTGACGATGTCACTTATTATGACTGGCAAAAATACCATGACCTCATGCGAAGTACGTATTTTTCCGCTCATCGTGGAAGCCATGTTCTGATTGTCCTTCTTCTCAACAGCATCCGAGAATTTCACTTCCCAAGCACAGAAAATACAAGCCCAAATTGAGCCTGAAGGAACGAACGAGCTAATTGACGCGTTGAACAATCTCGAGCTCGAAGTCAACGAAGTCGTGGAAGGTTTCAACGTGTTAATTGCCAACGTTAGGCGTCGCGCCGAGGGCGATGACGGTGTCTTCGGCGATGATGCTGATGCTGATGAGTCCAAGCCTGAGACAACGACCGAGGTGAAGCAACCAGAGGTGTCGATACTCCCCATTGAGCCTGAGAAACAGGTAGCGCCCGCTCCCGTAGATGTTCTCCTGGGGCGCGCTAAGGAGGAGGTCGAGACAAAGTTGGCGGGTGTCCCTGTTGAGGATGTTCGTGCGGGACGAGAAGAACTGTGAGCTGGTGTAGATCTACAAGAAGTTGACGGGAGCTCGATGTTACTATTGCTGTCGCTGTTTTGCCCCTTATTTATCTTTCCGTGCTGACATTTTATTTAATAATTCTGCTTCCCGTTTCTTTTTGATTTTCGTTGGTCGGCTCGCGGATCGGTTGATGGGGGAGGTGATCAGATCTTTTCCGAAAGGTAACTTGCCAAGATACTTTACTTACTGTATATGTGCGATGTATCTGATATACAAGACAGCCTCGAATATTTTGGTGAGGAAGCATCCCAAACACCAAATCCAGTCCAGCTAGCTAGTTACGCACTCGATATTAAGATGTGTCATGCCTGAAGTTGTGACTAGGCTTGTCCTAGTATATGGTGGCCTATGTATATACGACTCGTAGTCCATCATGGAGTTGAAGCTCACAATCCAAATGTGTATACTATAATATAGAGTCCGTCATGTTAATTCCTTTTCATAGTAATCTAGTTCAAATTGAAACCGTGGCGCCCCATATATCAGGAAAACCATGCTCTTGCTTCCCATTCCTCCAAACGTCTATTCAACAGTTCCTTGTATCTCCGGAAACCTGCCCTACTCTTAAAAAGAAGCCCGAGTCGCAGTCCTAATGGGAGATGACGAACAGTTTTCTGAATCTGTTGACGATGTTTGAGGACATCTGCTGGAAGTCAACGAAGCATCTCTCAAGGCATGGGCACCGTCTGACCAACTTTTGTCAAGTCCCTAGAGTCATGTCCCTAATACAAATCTGAGTCAATTGATGCTCAAGCAATGTACGTGCCCTGATGCTGCGATACAGTATATGAAGATTAGGAATATGCACTGTTGGAGCCCCAAAAATGTAGAGCGTTCGGTAGTTTTCATACTCACGCTCATCAACCATCTTGAGTGCCTGAATATAATCCAAAGATGTTGTATGTTCGGAGAGACGCTGTACAGATCTGGTCTTGCATCTCTCGTATCACTCTGCATATTTATCTCGTTTTCTCCAGATACTAGTGTGTTGTTCAGCCAAATAATCAGACTCTCGCCCTTCGATATGTGCAGTACTGGCCACTCGGGGAAGCATGGTCATGAGTTTCTCGAATTCGAGTCCTCCCATGGTCGTCTACGATACGCGAACAACTCCGATTACCGTAACGACAGTCTTATCGAGACTCCGCCGAACGTTCTTTACGCAACTAGGTGATATTGGCCTTTCGTTACAGAAATTCGGAGATTCTGAATCGTGGCTGGGTCAAATGGCCGAAACATCGTGAAGGGATGTCATATTCGAGCGACATCTTTACAAATAGGGAAGCTTCGCAATATCGACGGTAGATGACTTCTTTAGAGGATCTCAAAATTGCGGTCTGGACCCCTGAAACACAATAGAGTTGCGTTTGAATTTCAGGTGGATTACATACGAGCTTCCACTTGCGAAAGATCTTAGAATCGTAAAATGGTAATTTAGAAAGGCTTGGGATCTCTCCCCTTGCAACTATCATGCAAAGGAAGTGTTCTGCGGCCATCTGCCCTCACTCTGCCCGACATGGATGAAGACACCTGACTTTTTATGATTACTTTTGATGGCGAACTCAACGGAGAATGGCCACACAACCGAGGAACCTTAAAAGAGCCCCTAATTAAGCGTCCTGAGTTCGACACACAGGAGAGGCACAGTTGGAATTGGTTTCAATGGAGAATGGCCACAAAACCGATTGTCTCAGGAACCTTCAAAGAGTCCCTAATTAAGTGTCCTGAGTTCGACACACGGGTTAGGCACAGTTGAAATTGGTTTCCTATGTAGTACCAGAAGTTCTAAATCAATAATCAATGCGCACACACAAATGAGGAATCTCCGCGACCCGAATATTTATATAGACGCGAATTTGTCAGGGCCTTTGAATTACACGCGGCCATGCGGCGCAATCAATTAGGCAGTCTTTCGAACCTTTTTAGTTCCCGAATACACCGGACAACATAAAGACAGACCTGTGCCAGGGAGTACCAGGGATTTTGTCATTTGAAAGGGTGTCCGACCTAGTTGTGACGTCGCAATTGCAATTGGGGAAAAGGGTGTCGATAGGGTCGCTGGAGTCAGAACAATAAGAGAAAAACTATACTTAGTCTGAGTAAAAGCCAAGTAAAAGCCAAGTAAAAGCGCTCAATGGACTCGTACGACGGACGACCAGAGATAATAGCTACAGCTCAAATGACATCAGGTAACCCAAAAAGCTCCGAAAACAAATCAAAAAAGGCAAAAAATCTACTAAATAGAGAGCAGGGGAGAAAAGGCAAACATAAATTGTGATTCTCAGGCGACCACTTCACCGCTTCCCGCGGACGACAAGACCACCATCCCAGGAGCCGACGGACCAATTATCCTCAAGAAGTGCCTTCTTGATAGCAGGTTTGAGTACGCTGACTTGATTGATGGAGTGCGATCCACGACCAGTAATAATCTTAAGCGGTTTGCCTGACACTACTGAGTCAATCACTCATTTCTATCGATAGGGGAACACCCACTTGATGAGGTGGAGAGAGTTTGAAGAATCTCTTTCACAAGAATAGTCGCCTCATAAGCTGTTGTTCCATGTAAATCAACTGAATAAGGATCGCCTGATGCCGTTCTATAAACCGGGTGATTAGGACCCGTTCTTCAAAGCATGAATGAGAAGGACCGACCTCCTCGATTCCACTGTAGTACGAGCAGCATTCAACGCTTCCATCCGCGCAAGCTCTTGGAATTCACGCGCCTTCATCCACACCACTCAAATATCAATTAACAAAGGCAACAGGCAGGAAAAACATACCCGTTCAGCAAAATAAAAGGCGACCTCCCCACCTCTCGTCTTGGAATTACCCTTTTGCCACATCTTCGTCGCCTGCTTGAGCAGCTCATTCCTTTTACGCATACTCTCCTCCATCCGCTTCTTATGTTCGTTTAGCTCTCCAACATCACCTTTACCACCCTTCCCTAACGCATTTCCCGCACCCTTGACCTTACTAGCATAGGCAGGGATGTTCGCTGCCAGTGGATGAGGACCTTGATTCGCGGGGCGACGTTGGGGAACCGTCTGCCACTGAAACGGGTTGTATTTCGTTGAGGGAGGTGGCGGCTTTGCACTTGGTCGTGATTGAGGGGATGGCGGGATAGGCGGCGGACCAGTCGGAAGATTTGGGCGTCTAACTTGTTGGGCTTTAGGACTCTGAGGTGCAGAGTGATATACTCCCATCTCTAGATATCCAGTAGAATCAGAGTCTAACTCCCTAAGAAGCTTCGCGAGATCTAGCGCGTCGTTTCCTCGACCACGAGTCGCCTGGAGTGAGATCTCTACATCGGAGAGGAGGCGAGTACGTGCCTCATCGTCCAGACCTTCATACTCAGGCAAGATAATGTCAAGCAGGGTGAAGAGGGTAGCTTTGTATTCGTCTGAGGACATCCCAGGTTGACTGATGCAGATAGATTTCAAGCAAGAATGGAGCGCGATATACGGGGTCGCGTGTTCAGGGGAGTGAAAATAGGATTGGAAAAACGACGGGGAGTGTGGGGGAAGTAAAGTGGCGAGATGGGATGATAAGGATAAAAGCTGCGTCCATGGGTCTGGTGCGGCGACGGGGCGCGAGACATCGGCATTCATGCGTTTTGGTGTCTGTTGTCGCTGGCGAACATCAACGAGGGAAATCGTTTTCCCTCGAGTATTCTTTCGTTTCTCGACTTTTGTCGGTTTTTTCTTGCGCTCAACTGTCTCCCAGCTGATTTCTCCTTCATCAAGTACACAACCAAACCCCTCTCCGTCTAATCCATCCAATCCTCGTTCTTCCATCTCTCGAATGGACTCAGCGGTCAAGAGATCCGCTACGATATCCCACATATCGGCATCGTCTACGGCTGTGCCATCAAGAGCTGAACGCAATGTTGTCGTTGATATATGTGGCAGAGCTGCCTGCAAGAAACCGAGTGGGGAGCTGAAGGGTTGTTGTGAGGACTCCGATGAGTCAGAACTACTCGTAGAAGTAGTGCCTTGGTAGAATTCTGGTGTACTGCTGGTATCATCAGTATTTGAGGTGAGACGGAGATCTGAGAGCTCGTTTAGTTGTGATTCGTCTGCCTGCGAAGAAAGTTCCCGTAGAGTATGTTTGAATTCTTCAATTTGGCTCGGAGATGGTGAAATATTATTGCCTTGTGCATCTGTTTCTAGATCGGCTAACAAAGCTGCAAGCAAAGATGAGTCTAATGGGGGACAAAATTCCCTCTAGAATGAGAGCTGATCAGAAATTTCTGGCCCTACTAGATGAGATCGATCTTACCTGGAAAGTCTCAAAGAGCGAGCTCATTGTACGTCGTGTGCGAATTGACTTGAAAAAATATATGGTCTATCGCCGTATATAACGAGAAAAATATAGAAAGTGAGATTTGAGGAGCCCTAGGAGGCTAAGCGGTATCCAATGAGTTAGATGGTCTTGTCACTGTTGGGGTAAAGGGGCAACTTGCGGATTTGTCGTTAACAATGTACAGCCACCAATTCCGGTTGTCCATAAGCAATTGAACTTTTGTACCCGAGACCGTCGTTCCTAATAATAAACCGCCATCTCCTTCCGCATCATGTTATTCTACTATTCCTTAGCAGCAGTGTTTCTTGCGCTCACCATTGCATGTAAGCTAATGTCAATCTCTGGAAGAGCCAGAGCTGATGAAGTTCCGCAGTCTATCGCTACCGTGCTACTATTCTTCCACATATCCATATACCAGGGCGAATGAGGACCATGTTCCCAAGACTTGGCCATTATACCCCACTTTCAACCTTCTCAGAACAAATCAACGCCGGAATGAGTTCCTCTCAGTTTGATATTGAGGCGAACCTGAGGGATGGCGATTCACGGTCTGGTTTGGATGAAAGAGGCACTCAAGAGGTCATGGAGATCATGCGGCAGCAACGTGTCAAGTAAGTCAATGCCTTAAATTCTTCTGTCTGAATCCAACTTTCGTCCAAGCTTCGACCAGGCCAGACTCATCCGGCAGAATCGAATCCTCGCTCAGAATGGTATCGATCCGTCAGGTAAGCGCGAATAAGGCTTACGCATCTTGTACAACTTGCTGATATCATCTAAGGAATGCCCCTTGACTCTAAGGCCATCACTCACCTCTGAATCGGACCACCTCATCTGTTGCTCGATTACAGTGTCATGCTCTCCCTCATGAGCACACCCTTTGCATTCTCGAAACACTTGCTCCTCTCACATCTGCTCTATCTACGATCCTTAACATTCATTATCGCGCTGGATTCTCATTTTGTATTCTTTTAGCATATCAAACTCCTCTGGGAAGGGCTTGCGCTCACCAATAAACAATGCTTCTGGTTTGATTCCCTTCCGCTCTATCGGTATCACCAGGTGAGTCTTCTTTTTTAGTCGTAGGGTATCTTTGTTGGTTCTGGTTCTGCTCTCTTGGGGAGAGACGACAGGCAATGTGTTTTCTTCTCCTCATGATCTTTACCGGGCCCATACGCATCCACATCATTCCTGCCGACGTGTCTCATGTGCCCCAATAAAACTCCCGAAGTCGGGGAATTTCAGTTCTCTGGTCCAGGCCCAAGAGTTTTCTCGGTAGACACCATCACAAATAATTTTGAGCTCTTCCTCTGGAGTTCAGAGGCTCAGGTGCTCTTATAACTATGTACTTCCCAAGCGCGACAAAAGCAGCAAAGCCTTAAGTTGGTCTTAAGGCTTGGTTACGATCATATCCAGCTTATCATACTATCAGGCCACGTGAAGGCTCGGACTTGCCTGTCATCCGACCCATATGGTGTCCTTAGAATTCGTTCAGGAATCAGAACTTCAAAATTTCGTCTTGTCATCATAACGTCAAACCACTCATTCGACTAGATTCGACTGCGCTCCAACAGAAAGTGCGAATAGCGTTCGATACCATATGCGGTAACAAGGGATAAACTGTTCCGGAATCTGCTTATTCATTTTAGTATGTCGCCTGCTCCGCTTCGTTATTTCGAGCCTCGTGCCACACTCATATGCATGTTCTTGTGCAGATATGTAATTCATAATCAAAGTCTTATGACCGAGCATTTGCCTAAGCCGGGTTTATGATCAAGGAGAGTCAAGGAGGCGGGAATATGAGTTTCCTGCGGCGTCTCCGCGCGTGGTTTGTCGTCCCTATCGTCTCGTTGAGGGACCGTTTGTTCCATTGCCGTAAAGTTTTGAGCCTTGGCCCTCCTGCATCTCCCTGAATTATATTCCAGGAGAGTATGATCGGTGGTTCATTTTCCTTTCGCGGGAACAAATCAGCTGTCAAACTACTTCCGTATCACAATTCAGACCGCTGCAACGTGAATTTGGGCCTTCTTGCGAGAGATACTACCAAGAGGCATCGTGGTACAAATGTCATAACGACTTTTTTGGCACAACTGCGGAACATCAGCGTTTAAAAGAGAGTAAGTTCTCGTTTGTTTCCGTCAACTCGTCAAGTTTCTCTCTTCGAGTAACACTCTCCAATGGCTTTCCTTGAGGGTTTCAAAGCGTTCTTAACAGGATACATCATCCTTGCTCCGGCTTTATTGCGAACTCAGGCCTTTGATAACTCTCGGAGTGACAACGTGCGTAGTATTTACCATATACAAGTAATCTATGCTCATTATATTCCAGTTGGCAGTGTAAGTTTCTTGAACGTATGAAAGATTCTACTAGTTGACTGGGATCTACAGTTACTGGGGTCAGAATTCCTATGGAGCGACGCATAGCAGTGACACGGCCAACTGGCAACAGGGTTTGGCACATTATTGCCAGGTAGGACGAGGTCGAAACCATCCCGATCTTTACATGTACTGACATTCGGTCCAGGACGACACCATTAACGCCTTCCCCATCGCTTTTCTGAACGTCTTCTTTTCGACAGGCGGTCTCCCAGAGATCAACTTAGCCAGCGTTAGCCCTTCCTCCTCATCACTATTTTCAAATCAACTTACATTTACCAAACAGACTTGCAACCCCACCGACAACGGTGTCTTCTCCGGAACCAACCTCGCCAACTGCCAATTCCTCGCTGCCGATATTCAAGCCTGCCAAGCCAAGGGAAAAATCGTCACTCTCAGTCTTGGAGGTGCAACCGGCGCGGCCTCCTTCTCCTCTGACGCACAGGCTGAATCCTTCGCTGACACCATATGGAATCTATTCCTGGGCGGATCGAGCTCCACTCGTCCTTTCGGAGCCGCAGTACTTGACGGGTATGATTCTATGTCGTTGATCGTTTGGTTCTTTTAATTGACGCTGCCTCAGAATTGACCTCGATATCGAAGGCGGTGGATCTGCTTATTATGCCTCTTTTGTTTCGAGGATTCGGTCGCATGCTAATGGAGCCAGCAAGAAGTAAGTTATTGGTGGACACAGATTCCTGCTCCATCTGACTTCTGAAAAAGTTACTATGTTACCGCCGCTCCTCAGTGTGTATATCCCGATGCATATCTCGGCACAGTGTTGAATGCAGTCGCTTTTGATGCCATCTATGTACAAGTGAGTCTTCATCTGCTACTTTTTCAATACTCTTTTGACGCCTCGTTCAGTGTGAGTACAGGAACCCTACTAAAATGATAATATTCTCTGACCGAACTGTGTTACTTGTTGCCTACGGAAAGTGTAAGTTATCGTTAGCTATTTCAATTCTGACTGACCAACAATGCACATTCTGCTCTTAGTGTAAGTTCTCATCGTCAATAGCTATGGCAACATGCTCTAAGATTTGATTGAAATCAGTACAACAACTTCTGCGGAGCCCAGAACTACAACAACCCCAACGTGAGCACCCTTTCAAGCTCTAATCGAGAGTTCCACAGAATACTGAACGTCCATGATAGGCTTGGAATTTCGCTCAATGGTCTGTTGCCGCATCGCAAAGCGAAAACCACGCTTAACTGCTAATCTCACAGGGACACTTGGGCCAAAACCATTGCCGTTAACAAGAACGTTAAGGTTTACATTGGTGCTCCCGCTTCCTCTACCGCTGCTGGATCCGGCTACGTAGACGCCGCTACCCTCGGCTCGATCGCCCAAGCGACGCGCTCAGCATATTCCTCTTTCGGTGGCATCATGCTTTGGGACGCATCTCAGGCCTATGGTGTGTTACAGCTGCCTCCTACTCATAATACCATATCTCTTATCGTGATGACAGCCAATAACCGTTTTGACAAAGCAGTCAAGAGTGCGATGGGAGCTGGAAGTGGAACGAACCCTTCTACCACTACTACTCGTCCTACGACTACGACTACCACTAAATCCACGACTACCACTAAATCCACGACTACCACTAAATCCACGACTACCACCAAACCCACGACTACTACATCATCCACATCCTCCCCTACCACCACAGTCGGATCAGGAAACTGTGCTGGCGTGGCTGCTTGGGCCTCAAACGTCGCGGTCAGTATTGATCCAAATGCTTGTGGACTTGCCCGCTGATTTTCAATCACTCTTCAGTACGTAGGAGGACAACAAGTTACCTACAAGTATGATAACGGTTTTTCAAAGCTTCACCAATGAAAACTGACCATTCTTCACAGTGGTCATCTCTGGACTGCGCAATGGTGGACGTACGGTGATACTCCAGGAGGTGCGTTTGACTATTGCTGAACCCTAGATGTCCAAGAACCTGACTTCTTTGGTAGGATCTGTTAGCGTTTGGACTGATAACGGAGCCTGTACTTCAAAGCGCGCGGCAACGGCTGCCCCGCTCTCTCATTCTACGGCCCCTGCAAGCCCAATTGGTGCTCGGTCGTCACGATTCTTCAAATTTTAAACCCAGGTTGGGATGAACCTGCAGAAAACCTGCGGAAGCGAGGTCTATGTAAATAATGTGTACTACCAGGAGTCTTTCGATTGTAAATTGTAACATTAGAGAGTTGTGAATATCAAAATTTTAAGAGAAGAAAAGCAAGGTCCCTTAGTCGCGCGTCCAGTCGAGCCACTGAGTTCCCCTCGATACACCTTTGACGTCTTCATAGGCACTGATTGTTCCCCGCAGTTTGAACCCGACTTTCTCAAGTACCTTGATACTTGCAATGTTTCCCTCCAGAACCGAAGCTTGGATACGACGAGCATCGAGACGAGGGATTACCCAGCTTTTCATTAAGGCAGACATGGCAGCTGTCATGATGCCTTGACTATGTCGTTCCGGGACAACCCAGTCTAAGGTTTCGCAATCAACCTCTCTCCACCGGCACTAACATATTTCGATCTCACCTGCAATAACCCACACGATGCTCGAATCATCAGCTCCTTTCCAAGCATCCTCAGCGAGTACCGATGCTCTTTCTTTCTCATCAAGTATCTCCTTCCGCTCAGAGCGGTAGATTCCGAGGTATCCCAAGAACGTATCCGACCCGTCTTCGTTCACCTCCCGGATGATGCGAACGGGACATCCAAGAGCCTTTTTCACTGGTCCTTCCGCCGTCAGCGGATCCTCCAAATGACGAAGAATCTTCTCTGCTTCTGCCATCTGCTCCGAGAGCCAGGCAAGACCGTGCTCGGGCTGATATGGCAAGGGCGGCCCAGTCATCCAGGTATAGATTCTGGAATCATTGAGAGCAACAACTACGACGTCGACGTCGTGTAATCGTGGGGGGGTGATGATGAGATTTTTGCTAGGATGAGGGATACACAAGAACGGCTCCCCGGTTGACGCGTTTACCTCCAACGGAAGTAGTTGTTTCATCGGGTGATGTTCACTCGTGATTGATCCCGTCGAGCATTGTAATTAGCGTAGTGTTGAGTCGAGTCATAATGCATAAGAGTCCGAGTCATCAGCTGAATAAATCATTTCGATGCGACCCTTCACGAATTCTGT
>JABAKA010024091.1:0-19150 GCA_018857285.1 Termitomyces sp. Mi166#008 | reverse complement strand
GAGAGGCGAATGATGATAACAAGTCTAAATACAAGTCCAAATCTCTTGAGGCCTTGTTGAGGTCTCCTCCGCTTGTTTTCCGCCCAAGAAAGTTTCTTGAAATTAGACGGAACTGTCTCATGTCGGACTTCGACTCCTCATCAGAGGAGTATTTGGAGAAAAAGACGAAAAAGAACAGCAAAGTATGTACACTTTCTTCGTTTGTTTCCTATTAAATGATTTCTTGGTGCACAGAATCAACAGACTCGTAAGAAACGGCGAAAACTTTCGTCCGGTCTTGCTCTTTTGGACGAAGAACGTGTGGACGACTCCCTATCACGTTTATTTTTTCAGGAGCTAGGCAGTGGCGACCCATCAGTCCAATCTTTCCAGGACATCATTGACCGTTTACTTCCGGACTTTTTGCAAACGCGTCTAAAACTACAAGAAGGAATGACAGAACTTGATCAAAATGTAGAGAACATCTCTTTCAATAATTTGCAAAGCTTAACATCGAAAAGGGAGAAAGTCTCCGTCCTCCAACAAGGGCTGAAGTTTCGTCTCTCATCAGTGGTCTTACGAACTCAGGCGATCCTACATCTGTCTCCAAGGCGATAGCGGAACGGAAACTCAAACTGGATCGAGTACGGTTCAATATGCACCACAAAGTTGTGGAACTGACGCGCCAATCATTGTAGGATAGGCGTCGAGCTGGAGTCTCTAGCCCTGAAATAGAGGCAGTGGACTCGGTCACACCTCTTCCCGCAGCTCGAGCATCGGTTGCCCCACATCCCGACGTCATTGAAGCACTCTACACTATCAAGACAACTCCATTTGCCTCGTCATTCTTATCGCGTCTCCAAGGTACTACGGCGTCCATTCCGTCCTCAGCCATTGCGGTAGATTGGGAAACGGTCACTCCCTGGATGAGCCTTATGTCTGATATTCGAGATCACTACGTCCTTTCTCAGTGAGTACTTATTATGCCCAAGACCAACTATCAAGTTATAACCATGATCTCATTTTTAAAGCCCGGAAAGGGAAAGGCCCGTTGAAACTTTGGCTCCGATTATCTATACCTCGCTTGAAGAATTACATCTCCGAGAGGTTCATGAGTTGCTGGAGCGGGTGTTCTGGAAAGGCATCAACGGTACGAGCTTTACTCGCTTTCCCAATGGCCCCAAGTGACCAAGATTTTCCACAGTTGCTGATTCTCTTGATTATTATCCCGAACGCTGTACAGTCATTGCCTCTTACAAACGACTGGTGATTGGTGTAGCAATTCTCAGCTCTCCGCGTGAGACGTACATTACATACCTGGCCGTCAGAGCCGGCTGGGACAATGCCAGAATAGCAAGGTACGCGTGTCATTTACAAATAAGGTAATTGTATCACTGACTGGCTTAGATCCATGCTCTACCACCTTATCATGTTAAATCCTAAAAGAGATATCACACTCCATGTCTCCGTAAATAATTCGGCAATGGTACATCTCTTCATTCGTTTTCAGAAATAGCGTCTGATTTTTTTCTATCATAGCTTTTGTACAACCGATTTGGTTTTAAGGCGGAAGAGTTTGTGGCCGGATTCTATGAGCAGTACCTGGATCCAAATTCTCGAGCATCCAAGAATGCATTCAGGCTGCGGTTACGACAACAATGACAGCTTCTGGTGGTTGCGTTGAAACAGGGGTATCCTCCCTACCGACCAGTTCAACTCTGGTTAGACCTGCGTTGAGCGATATTTTCTCGCCACATACTGGTGAACTGCAGCCTCACGCATGACAACGGATTCAGTTCGCCCTAACGTTTCGCTGGATTAGCCGACGTTCATGTGCTGAATGCCCCTTCGTAATAGCTCGAAGGCTCCTCGCCCACTGGGGAATGCAAATCCTCGAGAGATATCAACCCGCTTTTGGAGCACTGGGAATAACTGTATACATATGTTTCACGTCACCACCGAACAGCAGCCTGACAGATAGTGACGTAGCCGACGGTAGCCTACGATGGATCGACATTTCTGGACCGGTCTTTTTGGGTGAATAATTATAGATCGTCCCGAGGCCGCTGAATCAGCGCGGTCGAGGAGGTAAGGGTGTCCGGTGTCTCACCGGACGCGCCGTCCCAGTCCTCCGGTGAATTAAAATCACATTGTCACGGAAAATATTGGGTTGTTGAAGATGTACAAGAAAGGTAGAGTGAGAGTTTTACTGGTTATGGTATGAATGCTGATGGCCAGTGGCGTTAGCATTACAAAATACAATGCTGTTGAGGATGTTGATATCGATGTTGAACATGAAAAAGAAAAAAAAACGAAGAAAAAGTTCTAATTTTACGATTCCAGAGGACGCTTGCGTAGCGTCTGAACTGGCGTTAAGTTGTCCACGACACTCAAAGCCCTCCTCCTCTTGGTGATTCCGCTATCCAGCTTCTGTGCTTGACCGTCAGTGCATGGTGCCTCGAAACTGACGTGGCGTTTTCCAACAATCCCTCCTGATCCAACTACCCCAAGAGCTGTGTATCCCAGCTGGTAAGGGCTTCCCAGCTCAACTCCCTGGTAGCTGGGATCTTCCTGCCTCGCAACCTCTGCCGCAGATACTTCTGCGTCGTAAATCCAGTTACCTCCAATCCTTCCTCCCTCCGTAGACAATGGACCGCTCAGAGACTTCCTCCTCCCGACACAACGCTTCTTGAGCGCCCGAATGTCCTCCGCAACTGGACAACTTCTGATGACCATCGTTGGCATCGTTGGTGATTTAGGCGACCTCAGGTGGAGGCTAGGCGCTTTCCCCTCTTTTATTTTCTCGAGAGCCAAGATGGAGTTCGCGCGGGGTCGGATGCCAGGCTTGCGCGAGCCTCCAGTGATGCCAGTTTTGAAGTGAACACGACCATCCTGTTTCCTATTCTTCTCTTCCTCCTCTTCCGCTTGCTTCTTCGCTTCCGCTGCTGCGATAGTCTCCGAGAGAGGCTTGTACTCGTTCTGCGAGCGCTCCAGTACCTCTTTGACCTTCTGCCTCCAGTCGTCCATCTGGTAGAGCTTGTGGAGCATGAGCCTGAAAGTGAATGTGTATTTTTTCCCGAGGGGGAATTTCGCGACTGATTCCTCGTCCGAGTTGTCCAAGTCGATTTCGCGAGGGCTGCGGGAAGTTGTCGCGATAGTATGGCTACGCTTGCGTCCAGTAGTTTTCTTTTGTTGATGCTCGTTAGCGTTATGAATGCGATTGTTGACCAGTTTGGAGAGGCTGTTTACGACGGAAGCGAGATCAGCGGGAAGCGGTATAGAGTCAATATCATCAATGTTGGCCTCATCCTCATCGTCGGTGCGAGAACGAGATTTATGCGAGGCAAGGCGCTCAAAGAAGTTGAAGAGCCTCGTGAACTCGGCAGTTTTGGATTCGGAATCCATAGCGAACTCTTGGGCAGCTGAACAGGAATGAGAACAGGGTTACCGAGTGGCACAGCTGACGCTAAGTTCGTCGCCGGTTTCAGAGGGTTCAGTTATAATGAGAATATATGGGCTAGGACCACTCAATGGCTAGCCATCCTCGGCTAACACGTCCACGATCACGAGCGTGCCATTATTGAAAACCATTGTCTAAAGCTGGCCGCTGTAATTGACAATGGAACTCGCGGAAATTTTATATAACAATGTCGGCGGCTATAGCTTGTTTTGAGGTTTTGAATGAGGACCAACTTTACACGAGCGACAAGAATGTGTTTGGTATATACATCGCAACATCCATTAATCGACCTTTGATAACGTTACAATGCGATATCGAAGCTCTAACTATTCATCCATTTATTGATTTACCATGGTACTCTCCTAACTCTGATGCGTCCTTTGCTTCGCAGAATCCAAATGGTCGTCTTCATATCCTGATCTTCCATCTTGTTAACCTTCATCTTTGCAATGTGTTCTTCTTCATCGTCTTCTTCATCCTGAGATTGATCCGCAACATCCTCTATCGTGTTATCAGAATTGATATACTGCTCCACGCGAACCGGTCCAGTGTCACCAGCGACAAGAGAGTTCCACCCGATGGTCTTCAGTGTCTTGAGCTTCTGGCCAACCACAATACTTGCCTTGAGCTCGCGTCGTCTGATTTCATTGGCGGCCCCATCGAAGAAGCATCGTCGGCATTCACTCCAGTCCTGAAGTACAGGCTGTAGAGTTTCTTCTTGCATGACATGGGAGATGTGCGACGACAAGAGCGAATCATCCGACAAGAAGATTCCGAAGTGTAGGTGCTCGAGATACTCTAGAGGTTTCAAGGCGGTCGCAAAGGCGCTCTGAAATTCAACACGGTAAGCATATGCTATCCTTACAAAGCCGGTTAACCTCACGGCCATCTTGATAACGTCTAAATAGTCGTCCGGAACGGGTGAGTGTAGAGTACAGCCCAGACTATCCTCGAAACAAGCCCAGCAACAATCAAATTCAATACGTTCTGTGCAGCTAAGGTAAAGGTCCACCAAGCGTGGAAATGTTCTTGCGATGAGGCTAAGTAGCAAGCAGTCTATGCGAGGGAGACTTGAGAGAGTTAATGACGACAGATTCGGATAGGTGATGCAAGGCGCCAAGGACGAGAAGATACTAGCAATAGTCGGATGTTGAGTCGAGAGTCCTTCTTGCGCTAGGTCGATAAAGAGTGTCCGCAGGTGCGAGAGCCAGTGCAGTCGTGCCGATTTGTGTGAGAGAACCTTGGATGGCGTATAGAGGTTCCTATCAAGTTTCGTACGTCATGTCGGCGGCATCCAAGAGTGCATATACTCACTCACCTTACCCACCCAAAACCACTGACTTCGCGCCCCACTGCAGGAGACGTATTGAGTGAGCTGAGTATTCGGAGAATCGCAGCCCATTCTTCGCGGGACATGGGGTACAGATCATGGAAGAAGCGACGTAAAGTTAGTTGGCGGATGGTTTTCGATGTCAATGTCAGGGAAGCAATTGATACGAATCGTCGGGTATTGGATTCAGATGGAAGCTGTGCGATAAAAAATTCGATAATGCGATCTAGAAGCTCAATAGGGACTTGTAGAGACCGTAATTGTTGGCCGACATCAGTTTTACTGCTAGAATAGAGTAATTCAGTGGCAGTCGAGCGAGATCGCCGAGTATCCGAGCACAGAAGCAAAAGCGAGTTTCTTGAATTTCTTCTTGAAGGCATTTTAGTATACGCAGCGCAGTAGATAAGGTAAAGTCAGAACATATAGGGCCCAGGGAAAGAGAAAAGTCTGAGGCAGGCAGACGCGCGACGCGCTACGCGCTCGTCACACTATCACATGATCCGTGACGGTCGCAGCTCGCCTGCTCAATTCCTGCCAAGCTCGGTGATAATTTATTGCAAAGTTTGTAAGTATGTACTACAGTAAATGAGGTAGAATACAACTAAGAGCGACAGCCCAAGTAGCAAAATTAAAGGTATTTACTAAGATTCACAAAATTCCATGGACGAGTGAGAGCTATCACTCAACAACCACGCGTGACACTCCTCCCTCTTTTGCCTTGAAGGCGCTCTTCAAAGACGATAAGTAAGATGATACAAAAAATCTCGCTGTGGTGTTGTTCAAGACTCACGTGGTCTTCTGATTCCTCTCTCTCGCTCTCTGCAACGGAGGAATATCCCAGTAATCATCACTCGTCATCTCACTCGTCAGAGTCTTGGACTTGCGACGAGGCTTCGGCGTATCACCGTCCGAATCAGGAAGGGTTGGCTCACGAGAACGAGTAGGAAGTGGTGTCCGCGAAGAAGACGAAGGAGGCATGACTTGTACCACACCGTCATCATCACTAATGCAACTACTAGAAGTCTTGCTCTTACCCCGGCGTTTCTTCTGATCCTGCCCACGTTTCATTCTTCCTGTGTCCCAGTCGTTATCAACGGAGCTTTCACTGCTGGAGCAAAGGTTGATGTCGACAGTGGAGGGCTCTCGAGTAGGGACAGCTGCTTTCCTGGGAGTCTCGTCTGTGTCCATGTCTTGAAGATCTATGGTGCTGCGAGAGACCAGACGCCGAGGCTTCGGTCGTTGAACGGACGTCTCTTCGACATCCGCTATGGAGATACAAGAAGTCACAAACGGAAATTGTCGAGGTTTTGGTCGCGAACTTTCCAAGTACCCTGCTACGTCCTCGACGTCTTTATCGCCTTCGAGTTGGCTGAGTGTTGTGCTACTTCGAGATGGAATGCGACGAGGCTTCGGTTGGTCTTGACTAGATTGAGGTATATCCTCGACGTCCGTATCACCCACAGAAAGGACATCATTAACACTGGTGGTACTTGTGCTTTTACCGAGGGGTCTTGGCTTGGGACGGGCTTTTGAGATTTGTGGGGGAGACTCTTGAACTTCGGCGTCCGATTCCTTACCCTTCTTCTTCCGCGCCCTCTTCACAGGTTCCTGCTTCTCTATTTCCTTCGCCTTCTCCCTCATCTGCCTCTGGTACTCTTCCTCCTCGGCCCTCTCATCCGCCTCCAGCTGTTTCCGCCTCTTCATCGCCCTCTTCATAATAATCATATCAGCAGCGCCCAGCCCCGCATCCTCCGAGCCACCTTCCTCTTCCCCTTCGTCCACAGGGAACATAGCCACACCATAATTCGCACTCTCTCGTAAGATCCTGACACCGTCCCCCATCTGACTCTCGTCAAGCTCCATATCCTGCATGATCAGCCGCGCAGCAATTTCGGGGACAAGGATCCGTTGGAGAAATTCGCTTGCCGTCAGAGGAGATACCAGGTCTGGATCAATCGAGGCAGGCGGGAACAAGTCATACAGCGTCTGGTGTATAATGACCGATCCCATTTCGCCGTAGCTACAAATAGACTCAGCATGGGTCGGTCTAATGAAAAAGAACCAGAAAGCACTCACTATCCAGGCTGCATCTTCTCAAAACTCGCAAACTGCCCACGAACACCTGCAACAGCCCTCGTCCCCTTTAGCCTCACCTCCTCTAACGCCTCCTTCCAGAATACACATCGCGCTCTAGGCCGGCTTTCTTCTTCATCACAGTCGTCCTCGCCATTACCCTCGATGATAGCACGCAACGCGCCCTTCATCTTGCGTACACGTTTTCCGAGTTCAGACCAATCGATCGTCTTGGGCCAGCCCTTACGCTCAGCTTCTGGCAGCATCTGACTCTCGAAGCGATGACGCTGACAAACCGCAATATAAGTCGTAAAGGGCGCCGTACGTCCAAGGTGATTCCCTGGTCGAGGCTCAGGGCATGACTTTTTCGCGGCAGAAGCCAGAAGGCGCTTGAGCTGAGAGGTAGGCTGAGAAGGGAGTGGTGTATCGCAGTAGGGACAAAGAGTCTTGGGGTCGATTTCTGGCGTTGTAATAAGAGGAGAAAGTTGTGTATACAGAAAAGTTCGATGTACCTTGTTCTGCGTCCTCTTCCTCTAGGTTTTTCCCCTTCAATCTCTTTGAATCGGGCTCATCCCAGGTTTCAGAGGAGGAACGTTTGAAGGTAGACGATCCAGCGATCGATGGTGATGATGTAGAGCTATCGACCTGTACGCTCATAGAAAATTGTTGAGCTGTAGGTGCTTTGTCACTTGGCGGCGGTGATTCAATGCTATCGAGTACTTGCGTGCTCATAGGGAACGGCTGAGCTTTGGGTGTATTCTTCTTTGGAGGTGCTTTATCGATGGGCGATGATGACCCGAGTGCACTCATAGGGAACGGCTGAGCTTTGGGTACATCGACCCGTTCCGGTCCCTCGTTGCCACCCAAACCATCAGAGGATATGATAGTCCGACGCGAACTAGCAGAATTAGAAGGCTGTTTTCGAATTTTCGTTTCCGCTAACTCTTTCTTCTTTTTCGCAGCGAGTGGCGGAGGCTTGGTCGTAGTTATCTTCTCAGAGACGCTCCTCTTTCCCGAGCTTTCTTTCACAGTTATATGCTCTTGTGATCCCAAAGGATCAAGCGACGGGAACTTCGACGGGGCCCTTGGGGATGAAGAGAGGAAGGGTTCAGCTTTTACCTTCTTAACAGGGGATGGCTTTCCAAGATCGTCATTATCGGACACTCGAAGGGGAGAACAATTGGAGAAAGAGCGACTAGGTGTCCCAGATATGGTCATACGACGCGCTGGAGAGGATAGAGGGCTAACTCCAGGGAAGGCCTTAGGAACAGGCTGCACCATTGACGCTTTATGCCCTATTGGACGGGGTCTGGGGCGAGTCGATTCGGGTGGTGGACTGTCACGTTTTGGGGCTGAGGATTGGCCCTGTCTCCCTTCAAAACTTCGAGGCCTGTTGCGAGTTGTACGTGCGGGGCTATGCGCTCGACGCGTAGTATTGGTCTGATGCTTGGGCAGAGGAGCTGGCTTACTACTTTCAGAGACTCCTGAGGCTCCATGCTCCTTCACCACGAGTAGCTGGGACGGAAACGCGTCAAATGCCTGAGCATCATCACCTTGAGGCGGCTTGATCTTGTTGAACTTCAAGCGCTTGAGCACATCCGATTCACCCAGAAAGGCGGGATGAAACTTGTGATAGACACCTTTCTCATCAGTGTATCCATCCTTTCTGACCCGTTCGTCCTCGACGGCCACAGATCCAGCGCGCGAACTGGCACGCGAAGAAGGCGGCAATATATCCAACTCGTCCGAGCTATCAGAAGGTGAATTCCTAGCCGCCCTTTTCCTCTCCTTCAAAGACGGCTTGGATTTTGTTTGTTTCGCGTTCTTGACAAAGCTAGATCCAAGATCCTCAGCTGCCATACCCGTGCGACGCGAATTGACAGGTTTTGACTGAGGTCGTGGAGGTCGTGACTGCATGCGAAGTTTGGGATTGTCATTGTGGCTCATCTTGTCCCATGATGAGCTCGCGAGAAAGTTCTCCATTGAGGAGAAGGTGGCAAGTATCGGAGCTAATACAACGCGAAAACCAAGGTCAATGTCGTGGCTCAATTCACGTGATCGCCGCGGCCCCGTCAGGTGCCGCGTTACGGCCAACTACGCGACAGTCTAAGCCAAATTTAAAGTAAGGCAGCCTTCTACGCAGGTACGTACTAAGACTCCTACTTACATACGTTGCTTACACTGCACTCGTTCTCCGTCACGTGTTTCTTATCCCCACCCACTATCCCTACCCATTACATTCATTCTACCATTACTACTCGTACCCACATAGTCCTTTGTAACTATGTAGCTTGAGTTCCGCCCCTTCTCTCCATCAGCGGGGCGGGCCAACTCGAGAACCTCACGGACTCAAGAAATCTCATTTCTTCCCGCGACGCTCGCCCGAAATAAATATCTAACTAAGTCTTTCACCTCTTGTGGAATAACACAGTATAAATTGTCAAACAACATCCTGATCATGAACTTGTTGAAGTACTCTGCATGACTGCGGGCGTAGGCTTGATCTCAGTCTTCCACCCAACAAGTTCTTCACCATTCGCATCTCGAACTTCGAGGAAGAATTCAGAGGGGATGATTCCATTCCGTCCTTGACTGAGCACAACTCCGTTATCAGAAAGGAAGAATTCGATGCCAGCATCCAATGCTTTTTGAATATCGAGAAAAATCAGAATCTGTGAGGTACTTCTCATGCCTTAGATAGTAGAGGATGATTCAAAAGATGGGCTACAGCCAAGATTCGAAGATGACGATACTCACCACTGATGACACCGTCACCCGGAACGCCTTGCGCGAAATGTATGTGGTTCCGTGACATTTTTGATAGGCCCTCTTGAGCTAATAGACGGTCAGAAAAATAAAAGTTGGACAGAGCGATAGAACTCGCCGATCAGTTTCCATGCTTGTCTCGTCGTCCCGTGGACAGCGACCCCGGTCGGAATATCTTTCAGCGACAGTATAGGCCTAAGTTCCAATTGGACCGTCTAGAAGCCAAGAAAGGGAAATATATGTGAGCGCGTCAAGGTGAAATGACGAGGAATGCACCTCTATTGAGTGTCCTTGATTCGCCCGTATCCACCACTCTCCTTCATCTTCCTTCAAGTCGAATCGCTTCTTCGAGTCCGCCTTCACGAGCTCCTGCAGCGCCGAAAACTCGAGGTCCTGACCTTTGCCTTTTAGGTTCTCTGTCTAGATATACAACTCAATCGAACAAACATTGTCTCTAACGATGCATATTTAAGAACGCACCAAGTCCTTCACTTTGACGTAACCGTCTGGGCGCATCGGGAGCCTCTCATTCTTCGCGCCATGTCGCAGCAACCACGATATCGTTTTGGACAGACGGACAGCAGGTGAATCCCTCTCAAGACCTCGGAGTCTAGCTGATGGCTGACCACCACCCTGCTTAGGACCTCCTCCGCCCCTATCCTGTTTCTTCTGACCCTTCTCCTGTCTCTTTCGAGAATTCGTCGATAGATTGCGTTGGGACTGTATAGGCTGTGACTCAGTTGTACTTGTTGGTATTGACGTCTGCGCCGCTGACATGATTCGAATTTGTTTCAAGGCAAGTCGATGGAGGATAGGACGAGAGAGAAGTAAGCGCAACAGTTTGGCCTCCTTATCGAAGATATAGTAGATTCATCATGAGTATTACCGCGACATGTCAAGTGACAGAGTCATTAAGTAGAGAAATGCTCACCGATGCAAGATGGGTCGGTGAATAAGACTGAAAATGATTGATCGAGCGTTACGATCAAACTTTACGTGATGACTGATTATCCACCCTTCGTTTACTGCAATGATCTGCTATCGCTCAGTTCCGTAGAGTAGGAGAGAATATACCAGTTTTTCAGGAGAGCTCTATGAGCCGGTCCTGAGTGCCGAAAATGAATTCTCGTATCCAATACGCTGCTTTCTAACTTAGACTAAGCTTAGCCATAGCAATGAATCGTGTTTTCTATCAAATTTCCGGGGAACACCAGATGGCCATCATGAACAAACGTGTATCATCTTCTGCAAGGGCTTCGATTGCGTACTGCCCTTTCCCCATGTTTTTGTTCTGCAGGCACACAAAATCTCAAAAAGATTTGGATGTTACAGCCATTAGGCCCCTTCGAGTTTCGCTTGTTTAGTTGTTTGGCTGATCTATACGACATTATTCTCATGATCATCTTTACGATTTCAATGCATTCAGCTATGATCCAAGGGGTTGAGTCGTCAACAACACCGGACTTATGTTTAATTACATCCCAGCAACCACAGCAGAAGCTAAAATATCATCCAAATAACTAAACAAGCGAAACTCGAAGGGGCCTAACGTTATGAATATGGTTGTAATGTCGACAAAGAAGGTTTTTGAGTCTTGACACAACAAAGCTGGCCATCAAGCTTTGTTGCCACAGGGTCAGTCAGTAAAGCTTGACCAATCTATCCAGTTAATCAACCTACCGCCAAGGCCATCATTGCTTGGCGGGACATGCCCCATCGGAGTATAGTGCTCCTATCCCGGTAGCCAAACCATCCACCAAAAGCATTCGCGAACGCGAAAAGAGATTATACACCTCCCCCGTGTTACTCGCACAAAGCTTATCTGTGAAGCTTGCCCACACCGCGGTACCGTCACAAATGCTCTCTACCACAATTTCTTCCGTGTAGGTCAGTACGAGGCCACCAACGGTAATCGGCCCATTGTCAAGGGTAAAGCGCTGTAGGAGCCGGTCGGGGGTCTTGCTGAAGTCGATGAGGCGTTCGGTGTATATCGTACCGCTAAAGTTCCCAGTGCGGGTGGCGCCGATTCTATCATCCTTGCCCGTTGTGGAGAGCAGAGGCCCAGTCTAAGATGCCGATGCCGTTAGCATGGTGCAGAAGTATAAAGAACCTCTGCGGATGTACTTACATACCATTCAGAGTTGAAGAATGTCCCGGTGGCATTGAAGAATGTCTGCGCAGACACGGTGAATCGGAAGATACTGGCCACGAAGACGGGGTCCAGGTCTTCTGGGCATTTGTCGTGATTTACGGGAGGAGATGGCTTTGCAATAACGAACGCAGCAAAGGCACCCACTGACAAGAGATACGCGATTGCGACCATGGGACTAGAGCGCAGGAATAGCGAATTCCGTGAAAGCGTGGATAGTCCAGAGTAGTAAGCGCGACCTTTTATAGAGCTTGAGGGTACTTAACAAAGCAGAACCTTGCCTACAATTTTGGTTGAGATTACGAGATTCCCAGAGTCCTCGGTCTCGAGCATAAGTGCTGTCTACGACCTTCTGTTCTGGTAACATGGCAGCATCGAGCTCGGCCGTCTCGTCACTTCGTAAATTCTCGGCAATACGGCACGTCTTTTGTATCTGCTAGTATGTAGGGTGGGAAGTGTCGAGCTCTATGATATACTAGCGCTAATCGTGTTTACCGAGAAGAGAAGAACAATCGAGATTCGATTGAAAGCTTCGTGTCGTAATACCTACTCAAAAGAGATGCTCTGAGTACATGCCAAGACAAATACAGTGAGAACGCCAGGGAATAAAATTTAATGGACATGGAGCATGATCAGCTGTTACTTAAGTAGGTCGGACAGGTCGGTGTAGACCTCAAGGATGAGGATCGGTCCGGGAGTATATATCTTGGGGACTTGATCTTGGGAAAAGGCCTCGAGGCGTCTACTAGAGGACAAACGAACGCTTAAATCGAAAAAATGAGTAGGTACGAGTTACTGAATTATGATGTTGTTTAATTAGTACCACCACCCCAGATATCACGAAAGCAGACCAAAGCTATTGAAGACAACGATCCAACAAGATAGAATCGATGAGAGCTATTCAAATCTCCACAGGTAGGCTCACCAACCAGTGCTAAAATCCATCTAGCATTCAAAGTAGCACTGATACGCGTGCTTGGAAGGTGAAAGATTTTAGAAAGTGGCGAATTGCAAACATGCGGAAACAAGTGAATGGATCAGGGCCCATAAAGTGCCTTGGAGAGGCCTCGGTCATCGCGGAGCTGTAAGGATGTGTCCGGTCTACGCCGCACCTTAATACTAGACTCACCCGAAAAGCCGTGTACTCGATGCAAAGCCGCCACACCTCACACGCCACGATAACTTGCGGAATTCTTGAAACGATGTGCATGATAATGTCAAGTGGCGTAAGCAATGCAGATTCAATATAGAAGCTAGAAACCACGACCTGTTTCGTATTCGGGGGATCCACTGGTGTGGTGTAGAAACTCTAGATGCGTTCTTGATTGCGAAATTTGGAGAAGATGATTGATAATAATGAGCTACCACGATTATGGATAACGGGTCACGCCTAACAAGCCGAGTAGAGCACGACTTGGTTCTTGGAGTGCATAGTCGATGGTAGGAATTTACGCCGCCGTTCCAATTTCCTCGAGAGTCGAAACTTGTAGAAGCAACCAAGTTCCGTATACTGAGGATAGGCCTCGTTCTTAAAATCATCCGAAGAAGGGGATATTGTTCAAAAGGAAAATCAGCCGTTAAGCCTTGAAAATCGTGCAACGAGTGCTTAGATGGAAAATCGCCATATCTTTTGTAACCACAAAAGGTCAGACTCGTGATCAGTTGGAGTTTTAAATTCCTTCTGTCGCCTTGCAATTCTTTTCGTTAGGGGAAGACAGTACTTCGTTTCACACAACTTATAAAAAACAACGTTACGTGTTAGTACAAACTCATTGACTTTCTTTGAACTTCACAGGTATTTGATGAACCACTCGACCGTCGACTTGAACGCGCCTTCCTTGCCAGCTTTGACCTTGGGATCACTCATATCACCACGAACAGCGAATCCATGTGTACATCCGTCAAAGTATTCGCGCTTGTATCCCGGAACGAACTTTCCATCGCCCAAGATTTTATCTGCCATCGCCTGGGATTCGATGGGGAACTGTTGGTCGACGGTGCAGGTGTTCAGAAGCAGAGGTGCCTTTGCCATGTTGAGATATTTCTGCAAGTAGAACCATGAGATCACCGGCGCTTATAAGGGCGTTCAAGATCCATACCTCAAGATCTTCCGGAACCTTCAGGAGTGAGGGGTGAGATGTAGCAGCAACTTGGATGACCCCATCGATTGCAAGATCGAAAACATAGCGTCCTCGATAGGCAAACTTTGTATCAGGTGTTTATTTTGTACCCATCTACCAAGAAGACACACCTCCAAAGCAGTAACCAGTAGCAGCAAAACCAACGACCCCTTTCTCTTTCAGAGCAGCGATGACCTTGTTCAGTATAGGGCGGGTAACGTCGTCGCCATGGTTCTGGAACCATACTGCAATGTCGAATGAGGCCTGAATAAACACGAGTCAGAGGTTTACGTATGCCTGAGCAGCCGAAACACTCACGCCGGGGTTGAGTGCATCAGCAGGGATAGGATCGTTCATCAGATAATCCGGGACAATAGTCTAAATTACGCCACGTATAAAACTTAAAGACGATGATCAGTTAAGATGTGTCGAACCATGAAGCCATTCTTGGCAAAAGAGTCGGCTAGTAGCTATCGTTTGTAACAACGGATCGATAAACATACTGGATAAAGGTTAAGAGTTACGTACTTGCGAGTTGATAAGCTGAGGTCCGAACACATCCGTCAAGAGAAGCACGACCTTGTCCTTGGGATAATCCATGGTAGGAGTAGCGACATAAGAATTGACACCGCCAATTTGCTCCCATTTGCCTAGGGTAAAGTGGTAGAAAATGATTCGGATCTAATCTGATTGCATGTTTTCTCCTTGAAATACCTTCAGGGGTACCCTCGTGGACCACGCCTGAGGACGCAAGTGGTACAAATACAAATCAGCCAACGCAACAAAAAAATCCTATAAGAAATCCCAAACCAGAAACACAGTCTTTGCACAAGCTCATTGATGTAAAGTGGAAGATCAGTTTGTCCTAATCGATAATCGAGGGCTCTTTTTATACCATCACCCCCGGCTGCTGAGAAAGTTGATTAGATAAAAACATATGCCAAACATTTGTTTCTACAAAAAGCATAATTCTCCCTCCATCAGGCCTTCGCTGGGTATTCGGCATGGATCATGACACCAATGACGTAGTAGCACGGAAAAGATAACCGCAAGGACAGCCGAAGGCCAACCGTCTTAAGAGCGCTCTTTCCACACAACGTCTACAGCTTCACTTCCCACGAAGACCTTGCAAAAAAAAAAAGAGTTGATCAAAGGGTTCTTACGGCTTGGCAAACTCGAGAGCCCACCCATGCAGCTGTGAATGCGAGCACGAGGAATAGTAAAGAAGCCGACATTTCGATACGGACCTTTGTAGCTTTAAACCAAGGTTGGTTTATATCTTCTTCCGCCGGATTACGGATAAGGGTCTTTTTGTATTGAGCCCTTGAAGGTCCTCAGGGTTTTTACGTTTTATGCAAGGAAACTTGATTACCCAAATTCGCTGCTTCTTACCAACAGGCGATGGGTGGTGCAGTGCCGCCAAGTACTAAAGTGAAGTCCAGGCATCTTAAGGAATGTGTTATACAATGTATACTAAGTAGTTGAACATTCTTCGTACTCATTTTCGATCACAGATCATGATTTGTGCTTCTATGGCCGGCCCACATCATAATTCCATTTCTTCTGACACTTTCCTGACACTAGGAGGTATCGTGCACCTCAGAGTGTTTCATAAACACATCCGTCCATGGTCAGCACTTTGAAAGATGCAATCAGCATGGTCGGAAGAATGTTCTAATGTCTATTCGGATCGTCCTCATTTCCCATTGGCGGATTTATGCGTGGATCGCTTTGCTGGGATTTTCGTCCTGGACTAGTAGCATCATGACAGGCGCGTGTACTAATCGCCATATGAAAGTAAGAGAATGTGAGGTACGAATCGTTCGAAACGGCCTAGTGATTTCAAATGAATATACATACGGCGCCGCTTCGCGGCGACGGCACACTAGTCAACGAACAACATGGATCCATGTCAAACGGCTCATCCAGTGGTCTGACGGGCCTTGTGTCGACACACTGACGGTCAAGAGGAATTATCCGTCGCCTTTCTCAAGTTGAAAACTATGAGCCATCGTCGTTAACGAAATCACCAGATCGAAAGCACTCGGATGTACTCTCTCTCGTCGTCCGAATCCAAAAGTCAGGATGTCATCGTTTCTTGGTTCTTTGTGGAATAAATAATCAGCCTGAAGGGTACCGGATTTCGTCATGTGTCATTGCCCTATGACAGTTCACCCATTGGATGATTGCTTATGACCGTGTGTGGAATAAGAGAACGTCGGTGAAAATTTGATTTGAAAACCTTTTCGATGTAAGGCGCCATGTTTCAATAAGCAAGCGATGATAACAATTGACCATCTGGCATGATAAGCTGCGACCCTGCGTTCTGCTTTAACGGCCATTGCCCTGCTCATCTCCGGTTGGCCCTAGGCTGACGTGGAGACGCCGTGTGGCGTGGGGAAGAGGATCTAATCTGGCCATGCATGGAAAAAGAGAGTCGGAGATTGAAAATGTTATCAGTGGGTCTGCCAGCGGGATCGTTGTTGAGAGTGTTCCGCCATGTCGGTTGTCGTCGACGGGCCCTCGTCCGAGTTCACGTTTTCTGCCGTGGCCCCAGTGCGGTCGCCGTGTGTCAACTGTGGGACTCTCCAGACGCCCCTCTGGAGACGCGATGCTGACGGCAACCCGATCTGCAACGCCTGTGGTCAGTGTGTTCCATGCATGCCGTCCCACGCCTTCTCATCTCTTCTTCCTCAGGTCTCTACCAAAAGTCCCGCTCCAAGCCTCGCCCCTCTTCTCTCGCACAGACCACTCCTCCCGCGTCCCCCGCAATGCCCTCCACTACAAAGCCTCCCCCCCGCTCCTCCAAACTCCCCCATCACTCCCCCTCCGGCACCTGTCCCGGCGACGGCCGCTGCGACGGCACCGGTGGCTCGTCTGCCTGCTCCGGCTGCCCCACCTACAACAACGCCCTCGCCGCCGCCGCCGCTACCCCTCTCGATCCTGACGCTGACGTCAACATGTCCTTCAACGACCAAGAGTCCGCCGCTGCCGCTGCTCTCGTCGCCGCCGGCGTCGTTCCAGGCCATCCTCTAGATCCCCCCCCTGCTCCAGACACTGAACAGGTCCCCGAGCCCCAGATCGTGCTCGGCCCCGCGGGGCTCGGCATTGGCATGATAGGCAACCCAAATGCCGCTCATCTCATCGCAAATAATCAGCCCTCCCAGGGCAGCAGAAAGGCCCGTGCTACCGTCGGCGCACTCTGCTGTGCCAACTGCGGTACCAGCACCACCCCTTTATGGCGCAGAGACGATGTTGGCAACAACATTTGCAATGCATGCGGTACGTTGTCTTTCTTATCAGTCCCTTTATACTCACGTATCTCTAGGTTTGTACTTTAAGCTCCACGGCACACATAGGCCAAATAGCATGAAAAAGACCGTCATCAAGCGTCGGAAACGCGTTCCTGCCGCCTCCAATACGTCCCCCCCACATGCACAGCCACACCGCATGACAGATCAGGCTGCTGCCGAGGCCCTCGTTGCCGTAGGCCGTATCGGAAATGACCGCCGCGATCAAGACGAGAGTGGTGAGGACGTCGACGTCGACGACCCCGAAGACGACGGCGACGGCGATGACGACAATGACACCGAAGGTCCCAGGAAGAAGAGGCCACGCAAGGCCGTCTCGAGTGCCAGTGCTAGGAAAACCAGGAGCAAGGGCAGTGTAGAGCAAGAAGGAAGTGCAAGTGGTGTACGTCCAGGACTGCGGAAACGCGGTTCATCAAACAATGTCAATACTAACGGCTGGGCACCTGGACAGCAACAAGAAGGCCGCTCCGTGTCACCTCAGCAACAACACCAGAATCCGCATCTCAACATGGGCATGGGTCTGCGCGGACCGAGACAGGCCCTACCCCCGCCCGGCCACAACCCCCACATCCACCCCGCCCTCCAAGCCGACTACCGCGCGCCCCCGTTCCCCGCCCCCTTTGACCTCCCACCGCTCAACATGCTCCCTGGCGCACCGTACCCGCGCTCTGGCGCCCCAAGCCGCACCCACTCTCCCCTCCCCGGCGCTGCGGGTCTGCCCCCGCCTCCCCCACACGCCCACCCGTACTATGCCGACTTTCTCGGGTTCCCTGGTCTCCCGCCGCCTCCGCCCCTCCCTCCGTACGCAGGCGGTGTACCGTCTCTCGCTGAGCTCGAGCGGCACTATGCGGAGCTTGGCGAGCAGAAGAGGCGGATGGAGGAGATGGTGGAGAGGACGGAGAGGTTGATGGGTGGTGTGAGGAAGGGGATTGAGGAGATGCAGATTCAGATGAGGGGAGGGAGTAGGAGGGGCAGTCCGATTGCTGGTGGGGCGGGGAGTAGGCCGGGTACGGCGGGGGGGAAGAGTCCGTTGGGGAGTCCGAGGCATTCTCAGCAGCAGCAGCAGCAAGGGGGGGAACAGCAGGGACAAGAGAAGGAGAAGGAGAAGGAGGGACAGCAGCTGGAGAAACAGCCGGTTCAGCCGCATGAATCGGCGGTTGTGCCCGCGCCTGCGGCGGTACCGATCGAACGTACTGCGAGCGAGAAAAAGGCGAATGTGTGGCCTGTTGCTGCGCCTGCTTGATTGGGCGTCGTCGTCATCGCGCTGTGTATATAATCCCGTCCCGTCCTCTCTTCTCTTCTCCTCTCGTCTGTCTGTCTGTCTGCTCTCGTCCCGTCTAACCATAGCTCTAATCTAATCTGATCACTCCGTCCCGAGTCTCGGACTCTCTCTCTCCTTCTGTTCCGTTTTTTTCTTTTCTTTTTGGTTTCATATGCGTTTTTGATTCTTCGTTTATATATATATACAAAAAATCGTCGAGTGTATGATTCTTTTTTTTTTTATGTTACATGTGGTTTTTTTTAACGTGAACTTTTTTTCAACCTCCACTCGTTATAACCCCTTTCTAGCACTTGGACGTTCTTTCCATTCTCTTTGTTTGGGCTCTCGTTGTCTCTTTAATACTTATCATCACTCACCCCACATAAAATGCCCCCATACTGTCTTGCGTATACTATACACGGCGCGAATAAGCAAGGAGATGCGGGCGTCCTGTCGTTACCTTTGCCTTCTCCCCCTCTCTCTCTCTGTCTTTTTTTTTCTTTTGTTGTTGTCTCTATTCTATTCTATCATATATTCTACTTGCTCAGTTTGTGTACCGGCTTCGATTGCTCATCTGTGATTGTTTTTTTTTTTTTTTTTTTTTTTTTTTTTGGTAGTGGTAGTGGTTGTTTTCTTTTGTTCTTTGGTTGTTTGGTTGTTGGCTTTTTGTTTCTTGTGTGGGGGGGGTGTGGTGAGTGGTG
>JABAKA010024090.1:0-63929 GCA_018857285.1 Termitomyces sp. Mi166#008 | reverse complement strand
GTACTGAAGAACCATACACGCACAAGATGATTGATTTGTGTCTGAATAATTGCGCAAGTAGTAGAAACCGTAGAACATCGGCACATAAATCCCCCAGAGTGGCTCCAAGTAGTCAACATAAATCTGGGACTCTTGCTCCAGGCGGGGAATAGCGACTTCATCTTCATAGGTGAACTTGACAACAACATCCATCCCAGCCATTTTGGCCCTGAAAATCTGGTAGTCGTTCTCGGTCTTCTTCAGGAGAGTGACGTTTGTCAAGCTGACATGATCGTTCTCAACCACAACCGCGCCCTTGAGCCGGCGGAGAAGTCGACAGACTTTGTCATCGCCTGGAAGCATGAGACTGAGGGACATTTCGATGAATGACAACAGCAGAGTGAGCGCTAAGAGACTTGTTGGAGGAACGTGTGAATGGAATGGATAGGGTTGGACCGTCAAACTCGCATCCTTATATCAAAACAATCGACAAATAGTGAACAATATCCAAACAATACTTAATCCGGCCCGACCAGACCGTCGCGGCTCGGCTGCGCCGCCTCAGATCTTGCTCTTGTTGTAATGGTACATCTAACCAGGGACCTTGCTGTTTCACAAGGTCAAACAATAAGACGACAATAAGACGACGCGTGTCCTATCTATTTGTCCCAGTGACAGAAGGACCCTTTCATCACCACACAATCGAAACACAAGTGGGCAAATGCCGCATCATGATTGGGGGAGCTTGTATAGTAGGTGCTATGTCAAAAAGGTATAGTCACTTGTCTGGATACTTCCTTGTTTTGCGACTATGTGAACAAAGAAAAGCTGAAGTTATTAGCCCGCCCACACATACTGAATACCTTGGATGGCGCAGATAACGAGTCACCCTCCCCCAACTTGACCCATCTTAGCGAGCTGACTCAGGGGCCTGGGCGTCTCCACCTGACGAATCGGGGCTTGTGACGTTTCTCGTGATCAGAATTTTCCCCGACCGGTACAAAGGCTTTGTATTTCTCAATTGTCTGCTGAACAACAAGGAAGCAGGAAAGAACATACTATCGTTCCTTTGTTTTTTTACAGAACAAGCTGTAAATCGAAGGCAGTCCGAATTAAGATTCGGATGTCGGGAGGGGAGCTTGTATAGTAGGTGCTATGTCAAAAAGGTATAGTCACTTGTCTGGATACTTCCTTGTTTTGCGACTATGTGAACAAAGAAAAGCTGAAGTTATTAGCCCGCCCACACATACTGAATACCTTGGATGGCGCAGATAACGAGTCACCCTCCCCCAACTTGACCCATCTTAGCGAGCTGACTCAGGGGCCTGGGCGTCTCCACCTGACGAATCGGGGCTTGTGACGTTTCTCGTGATCAGAATTTTCCCCGACCGGTACAAAGGCTTTGTATTTCTCAATTGTCTGCTGAACAACAAGGGAGCAGGAAAGAACATACTATCGTTCCTTTGTTTTTTTACAGAACAAGCTGTTAAATCGAAGGCAGTCCGAATTAGGATTCGGATGTCGGGACGATTAGTGTACTGACAATCTTTGGGAACAAATAGACGCCTGTTACTGCGTTGAATGCTGCATATAAAGAGCCCTGGGCAAACACGGAGCCTTCTACAAGAACCTATCCACATTACCCCATCTTCCATCTCCCTGCGCAAATTCAGTCCCCCACCCGCACCTTCATTGGCATGCCTACAACACAACCTCTAGACGTCAAAAGGTTGAAACAGGCTCTACCAAAACCACTTATAGAGGTCCTGAAAGAACCGGTCGGCTATGAGCCAGTACTGTTCGCTACAAGCACTAAAACTACTGACGTTTTTGCTTCAAAGGCGAAAGAAACGAGAGAAGCATTGGCCGCCGTTGCCCCGAAGCTTACGCATATCATACCATGCCCAAATCTCGTCCGGCAGCTTGAGCCTAAGCTGACTGAAGCTCTCAAAGGCATCTCAGTTCAGCCTGGAGACAGGCTGTCGATACGTGTTGATTCGAAATACACCACGGTCCCGCTGACTCGGGCAATCCATTCGGAAAAAGACTCTGAAGATGTCTTTTTAGGCACATACCTATACCCCGCTTTGTCTCTTATTGGTTCTTTGGAAGCGAAAGCAAAGCTTGAGACGCAAGACTCCTTGAAAAAGTACACAAATGACGATATCATGGAATATATGGAACTGGAAGACGACCGTATCAAATTATACGCGGCCTCGTTCGGCGGTGCAGCCCATATTGCTGACCTCGGAATCTATGAACTACTTTCTAACGACGAAGCGTTCCTCCACCTTCTCACAGAAGTCAAGACTCCCGTGGCGTTCCCATTAGCTCTCCTCCTCGAGGTCTCCCCAAGACTCTCTTCTGCTGCTACACGTAGAGATGATTATGACATGAATAAAGATGATATGGAGAAGATCAAGGGTTGGGCTATCCAATTCAACTGGCCTGGGCCCAATCAGAACTTTGGTAATGACGCTCTCATGAAACATAATAAGGTAATAAGTCAGGTATGTCGTCGTATAGGACTTGCCAGAGCCTTTTTCACCAGAATACTATCTTGTAGGTTTGGAATCAAATGGTTCACCACAAGCAGAGGTTTGCAATTCTTAACTTGTAACGAGGTCCACTATTGCTTTTATAGAAAGGATCTTGACAGTGGTCATTTGTACATGTCATCTCCATGTTACCCCCCTGAGGACGGACTGGTGGATATAGTGATATGGACGCTCAAGGCAGCTGGTTATTTAGAGGGAGACATCGGCGTCCCTACGGTCTTTGATGACTGGTGGCCCGGGAAAGGAGAGCGGAAGCAGAAAAAAGAGCAAAAATTCAAGCGGTGGGGCAAAAAGAAAGGAGTACGGAAACCAATCCAACTTGAAGTGGGGATAAATGAATGGTAAGTATAATTACCATTGATTCTCGAGCAACGACGGATACCATTAATGAATCGCTCAGGACATTGCCCCGCGAGGCTCTTTTACATTATAACGAGTTAACGACTTGAAGGTTGAATATTAGAAATCGAACAACCCCTTAAGCAAGTTTTTAGAATGGAGGAACGATTTAGGAACTGTTGGGACGACAGGAGCTACTGAACTTGTATAATTGCAGACCGTTTCCTTGTCGTTCCTTGCAAGTTCCTTGTCGAATCAACACCGCTTGTCATCCAACATTTTTGTAATATACTCATCCTGATTATAATCTCATTTATGATTCAACTCAGTAACCGTAGAGTTTGCATGAACAACCAACCATTGACTCGCCACACACGGATAAGCTTCCGATCGGACGAATCCATGATGAACATATAAATACCACCTCTCAAGCCCTCCACGTTTTACCCCACACTTGCTCAAAATGAGGTGCGTCCAACTCTCTCTCGTGGTCGACAGCCATCATTTTCCATAGTATATCCCGCTTGTCAAGTTATAAAACGCGTCCCCCGTCGCGAATGTTCAAACCATCTTCGGCGTTCCCGTGTCTCGTTTCATATTCCAAGGTACCTCTAAGCGCGTACGCCACGCAATAACATTATGTACGTATTCTCAGACCAACATTGCGCTGGAGATAAATGTAAGTAAAACTCTGCGTATATGTATATATGCCTTTAATATAACAAAGATTCACGGGGACAAATTAAGCAAGAAAGCAGGACAGTGGTATATATAGATCGTGTGTGTACGTGCAAATGTGTGTGTGTGTGTGTGTGTGTGATAGCAACAATATGAATTTTCAAAAAGAAGATCATCCAGGGGGGCCATGTCAACAGACCGACGAAAGCAAAAGGAAACAACAAGTGTCAAAGAACCAAGCGGTCAACCAGGAAGCCCAATTCATTCATATCACTTGCTATACGGTGGCAAACTCGCCACCGCCTCCGTCTTCACCACCACGCCCTCCTTCGCCTTGACCAACAACCCCCCCTCGCCGCCTCTCGAACTCGCAGGCGTCGCCGGCGCACTCCTATTGTGCGCCATATGCGCCTTGATCAAATGACCCGCCGCGAGCGCGCTGAGCAACGACAATTCACCCGCCATAACAGCCGCAGCAATGATCCTCGCGAGCTGCTGCGCGTTCGCGCCGGGCCGCTCGTGGTTCGCGCCTCTGATACCGAGCATCTCAAGCACAGATTCTTGCGGCGAGAGAACGGTCCCACCACCGACGGTGCCGACTTCGATCGAGGGCATCGTGATCGTCACGAGCAAGTCTTGACCGTCGTTTGTCCTGCGCCCATCCATGTCAGCCAATAACAGTCAAAAAATCACGGAAAACAAGACGCACGGCTCCATCAACGTTATACAATTCGAACTCTCCACATTCTGCGCGGGGTCCTGACCCGTCGCCAAAAACACCGCCGTCAAAATGTTCGCCGCATGTGCATTGAACCCACCCACACTCCCCGCCATCGCGCTCCCCACCAAATTCTTCTTTACATTCAACCTACACAGCGCCTCCACGCTCGTCTTTAATACACCGCTCACCACACTCCCCGGCACAACCGCCTCGGCAAGCACACTCTTCCCCCTACCCTCGATCCAATTAATCGCAGCGGGCTTCTTATCCGTGCAATAATTCCCCGAGAGCGCAAGGACCTCCATCCCAGGAAACTCGCCCCTCATCGTCTCAAGCGCCTTCTCCGTACCCTTACTAATCATATTCATCCCCATCGCGTCCCCCGTCGCCGTCGCAAACCTCGCAAACACCGTCCGACCCGCAACTGCAACCTTGATATCTCTCAACCTCGCAAACCTCGACGTGCTCTCAAACGCCTCCCTGAGCTCATCGTACCCCTCCCCCTGGATCCACGCCATGGCACGAGCGGCCTCGCTGACGGACGGGAACTCGATCGCTGGGCCGCGCGTCATTCCGTCTTTGGTGATCACGGTCTTGACGCCCCCGCCTGCGTTGAGCGCTTTGCACCCGCGCGACGTCGACGCGACGAGTGTGCCTTCGGCCGTCGCCATGGGTATGGGGAACGACACGCCGTCGATCGTCAGAGGCCCCGCGATACCGAGCGGGACGGGGATGTACCCCACAACATTCTCACAGCACGCTCCAAGCACACGCGTATAATCATAATGCTCAAACGGCACGAGCGAACGTTCCAACGTCTTGGTCCTCGACGCGCGGGCTACATTTCATCAGCTTTCTCTTCTTCTCTCTGCAAACAACAAAACACTCACATAAGACCTTTCTCCGTACACGTACCGCCCTCCTCACTTCCGCCTCCCGGACTCCCCACCCCGCCTCGCCCCCACTCAACACCTTCTCCAACGCATACGCCGCCACTTTTCCCTTTTGCACGAGCAACACCACCTCCTCGTCGCTCATCCCCGCCAGCACCTCCGCCTTGCCATGCATACCCTCGCCCGCGTCATACAGCCTCACCAGCTCTTCGTACGCGCGCGCGTCTTTACTTTCGCCTTCTTCGGGTGTGGGAAGGTTTATGGGTAAAGGCAAAGGCGGGGACGGCGTAGCCACGGCCGTGGGTGTCGTTGGCGTATGAGCGATCGAAGGCGGGTTCGATATCGAGAGCGACGACGGACCACCACCCGTCAACCGCGCTTTCAACCTCCGATCAACATCCTCAAGCGTAAACGTCCTTCTCTCCGTCTCCTGCTCCTGCTCCTGCTCCTCGCCGCCCTCAAACCTCAACGCCTTTCCCGTAACCGTTCCAAGTCCAACACCCACGCCCACGCCGGCGCCTACCGCAATGCCCTTGATCAGATACCCGTTCAGCATGATGCTGATCGCCAACACGACAACGATCCCCTTGCTCAGGACCGGGTCGCCCACGAGACGCGTCCACGAGTCCATGAACCCTTCAAAGGACCTCGTCTTGCCGCCTTGGGAGCTCGAACCCAGATCCACATCATCCTTGAGCTTGTGCGGGGCCGGAAGCGAGAGGGGCACAGGCACAGGCTTGACGTAGAGCGGCGCAGACACGCGTACGACAATTTCTTCGTCGCCCGGTGACGCACCGACAAGCCCAAGCAGGGTCTGCACGTCCGGATCGGAAACGTCCACGCGTCCGCTCGCACGCCTCGCGCCATCGTGCGCAAGCAGCCCATGCTGATAAGAGGGATGAGAGTTTGGGTGGGTCAACGGGGCAAGGGGCGTGATCAAGTTGAGTATGTGGAGACTGGTAAAGGTGGCAATCAACAACAGCTTGAGCCTCGCGACAGGATTAGAGTTGGGTTCTTGCTTCTTCTTGACAATCAACAGGGCGCCCTTGACACCAAGGAGACGCTCGCGCCAGCTCGGCGGGGGCGGGGGGCGGACCAAGGCGGATTTGGGGGGGCGTTGTGCGTGGTGGCTGGGGGTGCCTGGGTGGGAAGAGTATGGTGTGTCGGTGTAGGAGGAGACAGAGTTGGAGCGGGAGCGGATGGAGTGGGATTTAGAGAGGTCGCGTAAGGTTTGGATGCGGCGGACCTAGTAGCATGTTGATTGTCATGTGCACTGATGTCACGGGGAGAAAACACGTACCTCTATCATGACGCCCAACACACCGACGAGATAGGTACAGATGAGCAGACAGTCGACGGCCAGCAGCAGGGCGGCCAGGGCACAGACCTCCTTGAGACCGGCGACTCTGGAGTTTGCGCCGACGACGAGGACTGCGATTTCGAGAATGTAGTCGCGGATGATGGGGGGGTAGGTGAGGGACAAGCTCTCTGTGAGGATCTTGGCTGCGGGCTTGAGGGGCATGGCCTGTGTGGCCTGGAGGGACGAGAGGGCGACAGGGGGGGTGGTGAGGTGGGGATGGAGAAAGACAGCGCGTGCGAGGCGGAGAGGTTTATCAAAGCCGACTGTGCAGACGAGGAAGGGGAGGGCCTCTGTGAGGGCGACGGGGTCGATGGGGATGCGTGCGGCGAGTGCAATGGGGACGCTGAGGAGGAGGGCGAGGATGGAGGAGGACATGATTGCGGCGGGGAGCCAAAAGTTGGAGCCGAGTGCGCGGGAGCGGGATATGAGGAGGTAAAATGTAAAGTGCATCAGCAGATAGCCGAGGAGGATGAGGAGGATGTCGAGCGAGTCTGCCATCTGGGCGAGCGTGTAGAAGCGGATGACGAGCGCGCGGAACGCGTAGGCGATCCATTTGGGCGACGCCGTGTCGCCGATCACGGGTTCGTCGGATGCCGCGGCGGCGAGCGACGGGAAGAGGCGGAAGGACGACGCGGGGAGCAGCGACGGCAGGGCGGCAGCGAGCGTGCCGGGCGCAAAGGCGAGCGTCAGAGACGAGGCGTTGCGGTGGGCAAATGCGGCAGCCTCGGCGAGAGCGGATGTGTCGACGGGGGCGGTGAAGACGAAGTGCTGGACCTGGTACAGCAGCGTGTCGGGGGCGGGATGGGACCAGACGTGCTCGCGGACAGGCAGCCAGTCGGCGTGGCGGAGGATGAGATGGGCGGGGCGGAGCGGGGGCACGGACGAGGGTGCAAAAAAAGCCGAGTGCTTGATTGCATTCAGGATGTGAAAGTACGCAAGCGTGCCGACGATGGAGAAAAAGACAATCGTCTCGATGGGATTGTACGCCGCCTGGATCGCCAGCGGACGCAGCAGCGCGCGAAGTTGGCGCAGCATTATGAGAGTGGCCAGACAATACCAGTTACACCACTTTTTTTTATTTCAAAAGTCACTACAAGACCCCGGTCACCCCGCATCAACCCCGGTAGATCCTTACATCATACCCATCGTTGCGAAACCCACTCGCCCCCGGTCCCCATCCCACACCAACTTTATACGAAACAAACATCCTGACACGGCCTCGGCACCGGGCTCTATATAGCGCATGCACTCATTCCCCTCCATGTTCCGTAGGGTTAGTTTCAAGTTTTAGTTATGCCCCCCTTCATACGTCTCCTTGAGCATTGCCTATCCCTCGGCCCCCGGAAACCCGTACATTTTACGCCACCAATCCACCATTATGGACACGATATTCCTCCATCATGTTCCGCACACCTCACCTGCGAGGCAAGGTCCTCAGTCCAGGCTTGCCCCAAGATCAAATTCCCCTGCCTAAACAAACATCAAAGGCAGTGCGAAACATATATACCGGCCGGCGGCAGCTGCAGGCGTCTATTCATTGGTACGGGCGCTAGTCACCACCAGCATCAAAAGTTTTATTTACCCCTCCATCAGACGATATGCACCCAGATGACTCGGCAGCCCCTGGGAATTTTTTACGCCACTGAACAGCCCCGACGATTTAGTGTGTACGCACTAGACCAAAAGGGAAAAAAAAACATGCGATGTGCGATGGGTCTTCTGAGCTGTTATTTGGTGCAATTGAGATAAAATCCGGACATTAGCTGCGGATTCGGTGCTAGGGCTTCGGAGGTACTCAAGTTTAAATTTAGCATTCATACAATCAAAAGTTCATGCACCACGATCCACTGGGCCCACAACTCGCACTAACCATCGTCATACCCGGATTCCGCATGCATACGAGTTACCCACCACCCATCATACTATACAGCCCCCGAGAACCATTTTACGCTACCATCATAACGATGTACCATACCATATCAAGTGACGCCGAACGGTCTCTTTCGACACGAACATCCACACTATCCGTTTTATACTTGAACCACAAACCCACACGGATTCGGAGGCTGAATGATCACCCACTCTAACCAGTGCTTCATCCTCGTTCTCGTTCTCTCAGCGGAGATTGAGCACTGAGCCTTTGAGGTAAATATGTATGCACTACTACTACTCAATCAAAGTGGCATGTCAGGATTAATCCCGATTGTATTGCTTATATACAAGAAGGGACGCCTCGAAGTCCTCCCGTCCCTGCCCTCAGCCCAGGCATTGGTCCGTATCAAATACTTCCTCCAATCCATGTTGTGCCTATAGGTATGCTCACAGGCAAGTTCAAAGAAAGGGGGTATGCCATGTACAGCCCTGCTTTTAGCTACTTTACTTACCCCGTAGCGCTTTCCGAAATAAAACCTATTCCTGTCCATCTAAATAACCTGAGGGATCCGTTGTGTCCTACAAGAACGCTTATAATCTAGCCCCTGAAAGACCTTTTTTTTTCATAAGAAAGAAGAAGGGATGAAGCTGGGTATGGCTCAGATTATGGAGAATTGGAATCGAAACCAACTTACTGTTGAAATCTCATTTTACCAGTGACCTTCTATGCTAACCCGTTTTATACCACGACAGAATATACAGTCGTATGGCTTTGTGGACCACAGGGTCGAGGCAACCCATAAGCCACAAGCGGCAAAGTCCATCGCAGGTTGGCTGATTAGATCAATTGTTCTCAACGCGCAGATCTTGGCTTGTTTTTCTATTTCAGAAGAACTCAAAACAAGCCACGGTAGGCCTCTTCGCCGATTAAAATTGCCAATCTTTGATCGACTAGCTTATTCCTTAAGGCTAGTACTGGACGCTCTGATTGTGAATCGTCGCAAGTCGTTCATGGGCAAATACCCTCGTGGGTGGTTCAACTTTAATTCTCCTTGCTCTGTTGCACGGAATGGCTGTGCATGGCATTTATCATGAAGAGAAATTTTGCGTTCGTCATTCTCATAATTTACACAAATTCTATCCGCTTGACTTCCTATACTCATTCGTATCAAGCTCTAGCGCGGTGAAATAAGGAGCAAACTATCAAGTATCATATCAGTACGTTCCATTTGTTCCATTCCAGAAAAGACGGCTTACAGTCGGGATGGTCATAGCAGGCAGGCCTCGAGCCACAAGCCAGCTTCAAACAAAAAGTCAGTCATTTTTCAGTTTCGTCACATTCTTCACGAGAAGTGCTTTTTCACCATAGCTGTGCAGAGCCCCCAAGTTTTATCCCTTTACTCGTAAAGCTTGATGCCGTCGTCAACTATTGCTCAGTGAGTTTCTCCGTTCGTATTCAGACCGCAAGAGACACTTACCAGTTACTGCCTTCACGTCGCGCTCGTAGAGCTTGATGCCATCGTCAACTAAGGTCTTTGTGAGCTTTTGTGTCTCGAGTCCGATGTGGGGCTCACCAGTCGCGGCCTTGACACCACGTTCGTAGAGCTTGATGCCATCGTCAACTAGTGTTTTCGTGAGCTTCTGTGTCTCGAGTCCGACGTCGGACTCACCAGTTGCGGCCTTGACACCACGTTCGTAGAGCTTGATACCATCGTCGACTTGTGTCCCCTTCAGTCTCGAAAGTGGGTCTATTTGATGTGCGACTCACCAGTAGCGGCCTTGACATCACGCTCGTAGAGTTTGATACCATCGTCAACTAGTGTTTTCGTGAGCTTTTGTGTCTCAAGTCCGATGCGAGACTCACCAGTTGCGGCCTTGACACCACGTTCGTAGAGCTTGATACCATCGTCGACTTGTGTCCCCTTCAGTCTCGAAAGTGGGTCTATTTGATGTGCGACTCACCAGTAGCGGCCTTGACATCACGCTCGTAGAGTTTGATACCATCGTCAACTAGTGTTTTCGTGAGCTTTTGTGTCTCAAGTCCGATGCGAGACTCACCAGTTGCGGCCTTGACACCACGTTCGTAGAGCTTGATACCATCGTCGACTTGTGTCCCCTTCAGTCTCGAAAGTGGGTCTATTTGATGTGCGACTCACCAGTAGCGGCCTTGACATCACGCTCGTAGAGCTTGATGCCATCATCAACTTCGGTCTTTGTGAATTTAATATCGGAATTGTATAACAAACGACGAACCAGTGGCGGCCTTCACTTCGCGCTCGTAAAGCTTAATGCCATCGTCCACTATATTCATATTACTGATTAGTTCATGGATCATCCACGATCAATGTATTTACCGGTCGCAGCCTTGACGCCACGCTCGTAAAGCTTGATCCCATCGTCAACTAAATCCATTTCAGATCTAGTCACTGCGATGATGATGCTGGTCGCTTACCAGTGGCGGCCTTCACTCCACGCACGTAAAGCTTGATGCCATCGTCCACTGTATTCATGTTACCGGTAGGTTCACGGATCATCCATGATAAAATGAATTTACCAGTCGCAGCCTTGACGCCACGCTCGTAAAGCTTGATCCCATCGTCAACTAAACTCATTTCAGACCCAGTCACTGCGATGATGATGCTGGTGGCTTACCAGTTGCAGCTTTCACCCCACGCTCGTAGAGCTTGATACCATCATCGACTGGATTAACTGTGATTATCTTCATCAAAAGTAGAAATTTGAAATATACCTGTAGCGGCCTTGACATCGCGCTCATATAATTTGATACCATCATCAACTAAAAATAATTCAGTATATTGTCGCGGGGCATTAATCTTCAGTTTACCAGTCGCAGCTTTTACAGCACGCTCGTATAGCTTAATGCCATCGTCAACTGGACCTTCCCGTAAGTACTGGGATTTTTGAACCAAACAATCAGACTTGCCGGTCGCTGCTTTCACGTCACGTTCATAGAGCTTGATACCATCATCGACTGGGTTAGACATTAATCGTGTGTATCATTATACGAAAAAATGGAGTTCCTCTTACCAGTTGCAGCCTTGACGTCGCGCTCGTAGAGCTTGATACCATCGTCAACTAACTTGTTGTGAGTCCCTTTCAAGTGAGAAGTAAGGATGTGGATCTTTACCGGTGGCGGCCTTGACGCCACGCTCATACAGCTTGATGCCGTCGTCAACTGCAAACATGTGAGTCTTCTCGTTGTGTGTTACGAGGAACAAAGTACCAGTAGCGGCCTTCACTCCTCGCTCATACAGTTTAATGCCGTCATCGACTGAATGGTAAGGCAAAACTGAGCGGTTATTCACTACGCCTGATACAAACGCCGACTCACCTGTGACTTCTTTGACGACTGGAGCAGCAACAGCGAGGGCAATGAAAAGACTGAGGATGGCGAAGGATCTCATCGTGGTAAGTGCTGAAGAAGGGTTGAAGAGAGTAGTGGATAAAAGACGATGCTGTCTTGGTCCATTCTCAAGTCAACGAACTTGATTTTATAGAGAACAGACTCTCTCCAGGCGTGACTTCAACATGGGGTAAAATTTCTTTCCCCCGTACTCTGCGGCGGTCTATGTCAAGATTGAGTCAAGGCGTCGTCTTCTCTTACCACCTTTCAACCGCAAAGGCAACCGAGTACAATGGTATCCACATGGTGATATTAGCTTGGCCTATCCCTCCTGACTTCAAAGGAATGAGGATAAAGGCGTGCTTGACGGCGCGTCGGTTAAAGTCCTGTTAAAAAAGGTGTCAAGCTTTCCTGATGAGGCAGAATCAAAGACGTGATTTGTAAATCATTTCTTATCTTGTCGAAGAAATTGCCGAACGCTCTTGATTAAGCTTGATTGCCGTCGGAAATCAAAGCCTTGTATCGCGCTTCCCTCCGATTCTATCTGCCGAAGTTGTCTAAGTTGCTGACAAGTTACTCGTCTCCAGCGGCAGGAAACTACGCGTGCTGTTCTATAAGACTTGCTCGCCGATGTTCCTATCTTCAAGAAACCTTCATGCCAGTGAAATCTTCGTTTTACGAGCCACTCCTCGATAAAGATGGACTAGACGGCGACTCGGAGCAGGCGACCGAACCTCAGTATCAGCCGCCTGCGAAAGTACGCCTGCTGAGCAAACGCGCATCCATTCCTGTCTGGATGATCGCTAGTGTCGCGTTCTTGCAGGTCGTCACTATGTTCATTTTGATCAAAGGTGGTTTGAAATCCGCCTGTGATTATGCTAATCCTCAAATGCTCTATTGTCTGTGTTACTTTGCTTTTTTTTTCTTTTCACGTGAATCTGATTTTTCTTTCAGCCCCAGCCGAGAAGTTTATTGAATACGAGATTGTCAAGTTTCGAAGTGGCCTCAACGGAGAGGGCGATGACATCTATAGCCTTCCTCCTTCTGACGACGTCGACGCCGCATGGGAAGATTTGTACAATTGTATCTACTTCCTATTCATCTGTGTATATCGATGGGTGCTAATCTCTATCGTATAGTCGGTGTATCGGAAATCAATGAACAGCAAGCGATGCAACTGGCCAATGTCACCATGCAAGTTCCGAACAGCGATGACAAGTATGTCATGCTCTTGGATGTCTTCCACGAACTTCACTGCATCGTGTGTTCTGCCAAAAAATTTTCAATCATGTTCATACAACTAACTTGTGCATTTGACCCTAGAACATGATTAGAATGGCGCTTCATCCTCGTAAGTTCTAGAGTGTGTTGCAATTTGGACTTAAATTCCTTACTACCCTCGGCATCTTCAGAATATTACTACAATGCTACTGACCCTATGGGAGACTCCAAACGCAGAACTCACCTCACACACTGTTTGGGTTCTTTGCGCCAATCGGTTCAGTGTTCTTCCGACATCAGTACGATCGTCTGGCACAAACCCGAGGGGGAGAGGGAGGGTCCTCGCTTCGATATCATACACAGCTGCCGTAACTTCGAGAAGATCAAGTCTTGGGCTGCTGAGAATCGTGGTTCGATCTATGTGAAGGATGGAAGAATTAGCGCCACACCCGACGGTTTCAAAGACGAAGAGTTGGATATGGGGATGGAGCATCATCACCACGGCCATCACCATCATGATGGAGCCTAAGCGTAGAAGAGACAAATGAACCAGTTTGAACTTGATTACGTTGTTTCCCGTGTCGTAGATCAGCCCTTAGTCTTTTGTTGCAGGTAAACAGAAGTGGGTTCGGTGGAACGTGTTGTACACGTAACGCCACATTCACGGAGATAAGAGAACGTAAAAAATCAAACTATTAGTATTGTTACATTTTATCTTTGAGATGTCCCCAAAACTAGCGAGCCCTAAGCGCCGCTTCGTCCGGCAGCTTTGACTGTGCCACCGTTTGCCAAGAGTGGCAGCTGCTTCTCTGGCGATGCAAGTGAGGGTGGGGGCAAGAAGCCAGCCGCGATAAGCCAGGCAATATACAAGCCCATGAGTGGTTCTGAAACTGTCCTGGCAAGTTGCCCCGAATGTTGCTTCAACAATGCGGTCGTGTTGGTATCATCAAGATCCGGTGCTTTGGTGCTCGTTGGCAGATCGTCAAGGACGAAATGGAGTAGAGGGAATAGCGCATTATCTTGAACCTCCATGACGTGCTGCTCCAGCCTTCTCCTCCACATAACATACTCACAGGGCTCTGCCGCATATCCGTATTGTTTCAACGATGAAAGCATGCTATTGAAGGTGGGAAGCGGTTGAGCAGTGATGTGAAGGACGGACATCGAAGCATTGGGGAGAGGAGATATCGCCGATAGAGTCGTACAAAGGGCCACGTGGTCGACAGGTACCATGTTGACAGTATTGTTCATGTCTGGCACAAGACCAAGCTGGATACATCCCTTTACTAATCGCCAAATAAAATCGTCGGTGTTGGTGACTTTCCAGCAAAGAACTGTCAGAAAAGACTGGTGATGCCAAGACAGACGAGCTCACCTGCTGTGCGAGAGTCTCCCACAACATATCCAGGACGTACAATGTGTCCACTAAGGCCTCTTTTGCCAGCTTCAAACAGCAGCTTTTCAGATACCCACTTCGTCTGGCCATAACCCGTTTTGAGAGAGGACCTAGCACCCTCCAGGTCATCGGTCTCAGGAACACCAGAATACGGAGACCGCCCATGCGTTAGCGATTCAGAAAGCTGGACATAGTGGTCGGTGTCTATAGCCGAAGTTGAAGACACGAACACCATGTTCTTAGGCTTTCCAGTCGAAGCGAGTGTGATCGCCGTTAACGTGGCAAGAACATTAGCTGCCCGGAGTTTTTCATACGGATATACCCAGTGCACCTAAAAATGGTAAAAAAGTGCACTGTCAAATAAACGAGGAAGATCTCACCAGTGCACCATTGTGAAGCACAACATCAGCTTCCTGAGTGACGCGATCCCAAGTGTCCTGCCCAAGTCCAAATAGATTCAAACTAAGGTCTCCCGTGACCACCTCTAACCGCCCAGACGATACCCAGGAGTCACTCCAAACACCTCGGTCTGTCGACCCTTCTTTCAAACGCGCTAGACCTTTTTCCGAGGTGGAGGCACGAACAAGGCAAATAACTTTCCGGACTTTTTCCTCTCTCGAAAGAAGATCATGCAGGACGAAAGCACCCAAGAAACCGGTGGCACCGGTGAGGAAGACCGTGAGTGGACGTCGGTAGAAATCAGAAGGGAGAGACGGGTAAGAAGCTTTTAGCCGAGGAAGTAGCTCATTGTAATCCTGTCCGTACTCAACGGCGACAGTGGAAGCTTGAGTACTAGGTCCACCGGGTGCAGTTAGGGCACCATTTACGGTCTCGAGCCCAAGATCCGCATTACGAAGGACATCAACAGCACGAACGAGACCAGCAATCGTAGGTTCATCGAAAACTAGGCCCAAGGGAGCGTTTACAACGAACACCTTGCGAATCTCGAAGATAAGGCGAGTTGCCAGTATGGAGTGACCACCCAGGTCGAAGAAGCTTTCGTCCGATGGTATAGGCTGAGATGCATTTGGAAGCAAGTTCGCCCAGATCGCACGCATAGTCTCTTCTGTTGAAGAGCCCTTTTCCACTTGTGGTGCTGTCGTCGCTGCACTCGCTGTGTCTGGGAAAGGAAGGGCTGGCTTGTCAATTTTGCCATTAGGGTTTAAAGGCATACGCCTCAATGGGACGAAAACTGGATCAATGTTCGTTTAAAAATCTGTAAGTCAAATCGAATGGATCCTTACGAGTTGGCACGCTGTAACTTGGGAGCTTCTTCTTCAGATGTTCCCTAATATCCTTGATAAGTCTCCGGTACTTGCGGATACCCCTCGCCAAACCCCTATCTTCATCCTCCTGAATGTCACTGGCATACGCCTGGAGATCCGGCGCATCGAGTGGTACAAAGTAGCTTACGAGAATCTTCTCTTCATCCTTATCTCTCCTAACAAGTGTAACGTTCTCTCGTACGAGTGGATGCTGACTGAGATGTGTATCGATCTCACCAAGCTCGATCCTAAAGCCTCGAATCTTGACCTGGTCATCTGCGCGCCCGGTACACTCAACGATACCATCGGGTAGGTACCGACCAAGGTCTCCAGAGCGATACATGCGGTCGCGAATTCCTTTCCAGTAGCGTGATTCGGGGCCAGCAAGATCCTCAACTGGGTGCAGGATGGTATCCCTTCGCGGTGACGTGTTGGCAGAGAACCAGTTGTTTACGAACTTCTCGGCGCTCGCGTCAGCGTCGAGATAACCCTCTGCTAGGCCACCTGAGCGGACGTAGATCTCGCCCACCTCGCCAATAGCGCACGGAATGTTTCTGTCGTTGCGGTTGACGACCAGCAGTTGAACGTCGATCATTCCCTCACCGGCAGGCATGATGTCCTTCTGTGTAGCAAGGAACGTGGAGTCTTCATAAATTGGAGGGATAGCGAAGTACGACACTGCGCGTTGAGTCTCTGTTGTACCGTACATGTTGATGATGCGGACGTTTGCGGCGAGAGCTTGAAGACGAAGACAATCGCGCTTCGTGAGCACATCACCGACAAAGAACGCGTTGCGGAGAGAAGGAATTTGGCACGTGGCTTGAGCTGAGAGGAGTTGACCCATGGCAGGGGTGAGATGCGTGACGGTGACTTCGCTGGCTGCCATCCATTCAGCCAAACGCCCTGGAGTGCCGATGTCATCAGCTGTAGGGACGTGGAGCTGTGCGCCAAAGAAGAGGGGGGTGAACACTAAGCTTTGTTAGATTACGACTTGGACGATGAGGCGAAGACGCTCACTGTCACGTTGAATGGGGTCGTGTGCAATGCCGCTCAACATGGTGAACTTGGAATTTTCGTCTAAACCAAAACGTTCACCCATCCATGGGAAGAAGTGAGTCAAGCTAAAGTGACGCCCTTTTACGCCTTTTGGAATACCTGTACTTCCACTTGTAAATGAGAGAGTGCCGACACTGTCCGGCCCGAGGGTGACATTAGGGTCAATATCAGCAAGATGCAAATGAGGCTGAAGCACATCTACACCGCTCGCTCCGATCCCTCCAGCAATACCACCCCCGGGGAGGACTTCCAGTGCAGGGACCTCAACACGGATTTTCAACTCAGTGGACAGGAACTCGCGAACCGGTGGGCTGATGGTGCCAGCGCCTTTGAGAACGACCAACGCGCGTGGTTGAGCGACTCGAAGGTAGATGATCTGTCGTGAGGCGGGATAGGCGGGGTCTGAGTAATTTAGATTTAGGAAGACGGACGGAAGATTGAAGTTGAGAGCTGACCAATAACTGAGAATGTAGCACCAGCTTTGAGTACAGCCATAACAGCAACGACGAGATCAACGCTGCGGTGCGCATAAATCATTACAACCTCTTCCCTCTGAACACCTTCCTTGATGAGATGGTGAGAAAGAATATTGGCAGCATGCAAGATATGACTGTATGTAAAGGTGACGCGTTCCTGGACGTCGGTAAGGGATACAGCTGGAATGCTCTGAATGACGCAAGGCCGGTCTGGCGATTGACGCGCATTCCGTGAGAAGACGTCAGTAATAGCTCCCTTCCATCCACACCAGTTGAGATCAGCAGTGGGGTCGGGGAGCTTGGCCCTCTGGGCGGGTGTAAGAAGAGGCACAGAGCCTACGGGCGAAAGAGGGACCGCGGCAACTTTGCGAAGGAAAACTGAAAGCTGATCGATAATGCAAGTGATACGACTTGAGGTAAAGAGAAGGGAGTTGTATATGATGCGGAGAGATATTTGCGGAGCCAATGCCGAGCGCGTCGAGACTGGGGGTCGGGTGACAAAGATTGTGAGATCCGAGGTCAGACTTGTTGATCGAATGAAGGTGTCTTGTGGGTTATCGGTTTCGTCAAAGAAGCGGACACGGAAAATGGGAGATTCAAGGCCTTCATCCTTGTCTTTGTTAAGTTCTTTGGTAAGGGCTTCGAAGGGCACCGCATCCGCCTCAGCCTCCCTCTCGACCTGCTGCACGCGTCGCACGACTGCCCAGAATGGATCTGTTGGCTCTATGGATAGGCGCAGAACCAGAGGATCTCGTTCAGTGGCGGAGGAGGAACCAATTACGACATCAGTATCGCCTGTGTAACGATGCAACAACACAGTGAACGCCGCCAACAAGAGATGAAACGCTGAAGGTCGAGATTCGTCAACACTATCGTCGTCGTCTCCATCCTCGCCTTCGTTGTAGAGTGCAAGCTTAAGCAAGCTCAGAGATGTCTGGTCCGATAGTTGTGCGACATGGGCTGCCTCGATGACCTTGTGAACACCTGTCGGTCTCGGATAATCAGTGGGAAGAGAGATGGAAGGCAGACTCTGCAATTTCGCTACGACTCTGGCGAGACGTTCGTCCGCCATGTGTGCTGAGATCTAGTAATAGCACAAATTTTTCGTGACTCTAGCTTATCGCAGCCTATTGATCGTTGAGATCGACCGGATTCAACCGAAGATAGCCGAAATCTTTTTGTCTCCGATTGGCAAAAGTGTGGCATCGCGTATTTTCATTTACCTATGTAAGTGGTATACTTTCCGTGGGGTTCATCGAAAGCCTGAAGTTGAGAAGCAAAAGAACATGTGCGTCGATTGACTCTTCGACCTTTGGGCTGTTTGGTACGTATTTGACAGAATCCTTGTCGCCCGCTTAGCTCAATCGGATAGAGCGTCAGACTCTTACAGTCAAGGCAGGCTAGTGATATCTGAAGGCTGCGAGTTCGACCCTCGCGGTGGGCTATAATAATTATGAATCGTCTATTTTTTCTAATCGACCACCCCTGACCATCGATTGGAACTGATTTATATCTGTGTCAATGGATCTCGGGAAAGCAATGAGTCATACTAACGAGCTCTATGAATTCCTCATACAACTTTCTCGACTCTACTAGACTGTCTATTGCCAATCAGGTGTCCCGATCTCTAGGGCCATCGTCGAAAGCTGCTTTAGATGGCGTTTACTTGACTTGCTCGCTGTATCGCGATTTCGCCTGAAAGAAAACCCTGGTACATTGATTCAAAAACTCGTTGCTGAGGTTGGCTACCCTATGAGCCTGCGTACTTCATTGCGTCAACAAGTTCTAGTTTGAAGCGGACGACTATGTCGAATCTATCGTTGGGGATGGGTATCTTCGTCCACTATCGGTGCTACACAACAAATTTGACATCGTTTGGATATTGTTCGTTTGTATATTATTTACAAGCTTTCTCAACCAACGGCGACGCATCCGCATGGTTCATATGGTACCAATGAATCAGGAAAGGGCCACGAAGTCGTCACAGAGTTCTCGCCCCCAAACATTTGCTAAACCTTTCCATCCCAGCCACCTCCGCAGCACTAACATTGGAACATTCTTGTCAAATCTTTTGTTTTTTTTTTTTTGAGAACAAACGGTTGGCAAAAGATCCGACAATTAGTATGTTTGTCTGATCACCTTTCTCTTGTTTTATCGATCAGGGATAAGAACCAATTCTCGTTCATAGTCTCGGTCACTGGAGGAAACAGTATGATAGGACGTACCTCAAGTATGACACTGCTCTTCAACTTTCTTTAGGACTTCTCTCCGTTGGATATCAATGTTATGATCCAGAGGCCGAGCTCTCTGAGAACGCAATCATGCATCTGTATTATAAAGTATATGTGGTCGTCAACAAGGACGTTGAAAAGGAAAGGCAAACAAGTGTGGAGAAAGCAAAAGCGCAGAAGAAGATAAGTGCAGATAGTGAGTATTCTGCTACAGATGAAGAAGCCAAACTTCTCTTCTGCAAGAGGGAGCAGGGTACATCTCAATCTCTTGTGACATTCCATCCCATGGTCATGGTAAGTGATACCTGACTCAATTTTGTACAGGAGACGAAGAGGCTTTATGGCATTGACACTCCAAGAGGGAAAGAAATGAGTTGCTTTTGTTTTTGTGAGGTCAGATCACAAGGGAGAACCCATAACCTGATAGACCTAGACCTATGACAAGCACAAGAAAGAAAACAGTGAGCCTCAGGTGCACGTCGAAGGACAAGAAGCAACTATGTTGATGTACCTATGACGAGCACAAGAAAGAAAACAGTGCTACACAATGCTATGAGTCATAGGTCTAGGTATGGAGGGAAAAATGAGCAGACTTACAGCCTCAGGTGCACGTTGAAGGACAAGAAGCAACTGAGGCTGAATGCGAGTTCCGATGAAGCAAGTCCGTAAAACACGTGATGACCGGAAGCGATGACAATGATACCTATCGGCCAATATCGGTCAAAGCATACGAAGCAGGTTCAGTAGTACTCACTTACCGACAGAACTAACGACTGTGAAAGACGGTGCCACCATTCACATCGTGCGCGATATTGCCGGAGCTCTGTAACGATACGAAGAATATAAACTCGACAAGATGGTCTACATCGTCGGAGGCCAGCAAGATCTGCACGTGGTGTAATTCTATCATGGGTGCGCCATTCATCAACCGCCTCGAACATGTCAAATTCAGAAAAATCTATGGTATGAGTACACGAAAAGGCAAAGTCAAGTTCCTAGAAGATATATTAGACGCAAGCAAGGATACGACCCTTTCCCAGATAAGAATACGGAGAAATCGCGAGAGATTGGCGACACGTCTTAATACAGCAATCAGGTTGGCGTGACTTGTGTGAAGATTCAGGACATGCAAGCTAAACGGTGAATTCCCCATCATATTCAAGACTGTTGACTGATCATCCTATGCGACCAGGATACACTTATGCCACTATGACCTGCGTTCGAGGGTGACACCGGTCCTTATTTACGTTACGCACATGTCCGCGTTTCTCTCATTCCCCGAATGGCCTGTCCTCTGCGATGATCCTACCCTCATTAACATATCCCTGTTGACAAAATCAAAAGCTCGTGAACTTGCTTTCTTGTTGGCGTCCTATCCCAATGTCGTCAAAGCCTCCATGAACTATCTACGTTTGTCTTATTGCTTTGCTTTAATTTGTAAAATTTTGTCTATCTTGTTGTATAAGCTTCTGATTCCCGCTTCAGGCTAAGTCATGCCGTCAGCTCGGCTTGGGAGACACCAATTGTCATTGGTCAAGGATGAAGAGGGACTCGGTTTCTGGCAATCCGCAGAAAGGAGGCACGGGATGACTGCGGAACGCGTTTCGTGCCGAATGACGCGATCACATGTCTCCGGGCAGCTTGAACTCGCACCTCCATCTACTCGCATTACTCTCGTTCTTTGCACCCCCGGCACACGCTTCGTCTTGGCAAGGAACATGCGTCTCCTGTCTCTGATGCCAATTGACAGAATGTAACTCCTCATGAATCTATGTTCCTGGGATATGCTCAGAATATGTAGGATGAGCTTCGTAGACCAATTTTGAGTCCAATGCAAAACAAGTTCTACACAAAGATAGCAAAGAGAACAATAGAAGACGACGAGCCAGCTCAATCGTGCTCCACGACACGCGCATGATAGCCAAACCTGCTGGGATATGCTTCTTGATGTCGTTCAAAATCTCTGCGGTGTTTAAAGAACCGCCCGCAGCACGCATATACGGAATGGCGCCTCACATGGGCTAGATGGTATCTCAAATCCGCCAGCGAATTCAGACGATGATTGCAATATCCGCATGTGAGGTTGCGGATCATTTCCGTTGTGAACCAGTGCTTGTCGGACAGGAAGGCTTCGAATAGGTCGGCTCAGTGATTATGGTGAGGATGGGATGAAAGACGTACCTGGATCATTGATCCAATGCAAATCATCATGATGCACCACAGGATGGTGAACTTGTGGAACTCCCGGAGCGACATCGACGAAAATGGCCTGAGGAGCAGGTTGCTGTTCAACTGCGACGCGGTTTCCTTCTCTTTCGCGTTGTTCCAAGAGCCTCTCTTCGTCCCACAGCTCACATGGGGGATTGCTTTTGCACTTGCCTTCTGTGGTCGAAGGAGCTATACGAATAGGTATTCAGATGTCGACATTTGGTGTGAATCACGTCCAGGACTCACATCCACATTTGAAGCAAAAATGAAAGCCACATCGGCAGGTCATATGATTGCAGCCATAGGTATGCTCAACGATAACCTGAAGAGATGTATGTCAAGACAGACAAGAAAGCGGGACTCGTATCCATACCGAACAATTGGGACAGCGTCTCCAATGTTGTGCCTGGAGTCAAAGTTTGAAGGTCGAACTATGGAAATGCTGAAAGATTTTCATCTCACTTTCGCTAAGTTTAAGACCGCACAATCTTCGGGGGACCGTTCGTCAGCTGGTAACGCCTATACAGATCAATACCATTATCGGTCGATGAATACATTACTCTGATACCTGATACTCCTCACAGGTAAGACCTGTCGCAACCATAGGGGTCAACATCGTGGACGAGAAATTGAGGATGAAAACATTACCTGTATGCCAACGAGTCCTACATCGAATACAGATTGTCTGCGAACAAGATGGGCAGGCGGCCTGAGGATCCTCGCTATCTTCGTCTATCTCGAGAAGAGACGAGCATTTGGGATTTGGACAAAAAAATCGAGGTAGAGAGTCAAGTAGTCTTTGATGATGCTGTTCAAACACGTCAATATCTGTAGAGGTGGGTAGCGAATAATTATACCCATTGGACCATACCATCTTCTCCGAGCACTCTTTGTGCGACATCATCGTCTATCCCCTCGGGCCACACAATCATAGGGCACTCAGGGCATCGGATTGGGAACACAGTCGCGCTTGATTTCCCTACGCCCAGGCCGTCTGGATCCAGCTTACTTTGGATATACGACGTCAGGCAGGAAATACAATACGGATGCTCTTTCGGGCACGGGAGGCGCAGACCAAACGGGAGCCTATTGGAAGAGTTCGCGGAAAGAGCTGCATTGATGGGCGAGTGCGTCAAAATGAAAGCTTCCGTGCAGATGTTGCACGTGGGGTAGGGTGTGTTGTCTGGAGGGAGTGTGTCTTCGTTTTCTTCCACCTTGACTACAACACATGTAAAATTTTGAGGTGTCTATCGGCCGAAGGGAGATTGACGCACTTGCAACCCCGTCAACAGAGTACTTCACGCATTGTCTACCCTTGCCTTTGTTCTTTGACATAGAGAGGGTGTTAGGTTCTTCCATCTTGACCTGTTCTCTATCTGGAAGAGCGTAGAAAACTTAGAGGGAGTATTAGTAAGAATACTTACGGTGGTCAGGTTGGATATCGCTAACGCTGCCGTCTTTGGAGGTGTTCAGGTCGAGGGTTGATGGGTGGTCACTCATCATGCTGTGAGGACGTCGAGTTCGAACTGTATGAGAGTAATCTATGAGACAACGCGCCTTTCAGCGTCCTTGATCTGGTCGATGTCAGTTCGTCCTTCGTCATCGATGGCTTGGAGTCTACGCGCGAATTCTGCATCAAGATTAATTTTCCTGTTTAGAACGTCAGAGATGGAACAAAATGTATACACAAAATAACGTTTTACCTCTCATTAGCAGCTAGTTTTTGAGCCAGCTGCCAGTCGACAGTATTTGTCGTGAAAACTTCATTTTGCACGGTCTGTGCATAGGATGCATCGCTACTAGAAAGCGCATCGGAAACGTAAAGCTCAAAAGCATAATCCGCGTCGATATCCAGATGATCTTTGATCGCATCTTGTTTCGAATACTTCGGAATGCGGCCGTGGGCGCGAGCAGATGTGGCGAAAACCTGATCAAGCTGGAGCTTTTCAGCTTGCCTGTATGATTCCAGCATAGCAAGGTCATCCTGCAGTATTTGAGATATCAGTCGCTCGCTCAGCACATCATGGGAGGCAAAAGTCATGCTGTTAAACGATGGATTCTTGTGTCTCAGCGCAAGAGCATGAAGAAAGCGCGAAAAAGGGGCATCAAAAACAAACACGCATTTGCCGAGCTTTGCCGAGCCGATTGAGTACAGTCTCGACTCAGGGTTGATTTCGGAGATTGTCACTCAATGTTCACAGTTGCGTTCAACAGTCGAATCAGCGCGCCAAACACCCTTGGGCCTTCTGCGAGGATTGGGACCGCGAGATCCGTGTATCATTCTGTGTACATTGAATGAGAATACCAAGAGAGCACATTTATTATGAAAAACGCTTTACAAATCCCTGCCGCCCAGCTTCTCATTGAACAACGACCCTAGTCAGGTCACTCGCCTTGTTCACAAGTAAGTCCGCTTGAATTAATTTCACAGCTTTAAAACTTGAAGTGCTTCCACAGATTATCGTTCTTGTTCACTTGGTGAATGGGACTGAATGCTAGCCCTGGATGCAAGCCTAAAATTCTGGGACAGTCCAGGAGCTTCCCGGAGGGAATCAACATATGTTCTGTAGGGCGCCCTGATAAGTATTGGTGTTGTCGAAAGTGGAACGTATCATCGATGCGTATCCTCACGGTAATTAGGTCCATACCGGCCCCGTGGTCGTACTCTGGGATTGACACCGTTGCCTCACCTTTTACCTTGTCTAGACTCGGACTTTCTGTCACTCCCAGCGCTCCGGTAACGGCCCGTTTTCCCGATAATTAGCTCTTATAAGATGGTCCCTTATCTTGTTCATCATTGTCTCTATATCCTATTCCCATCATGGAAGCAGCGTGCTTTACGGCCGTAGGCAACTTACTTTTGCGCTACCTAATCTTACTGATCTCTTACTGATCTCCACTTGGTCAGCCTCGCAACCTGGAAATCATTAGGACCTTGATTCCCCCAATCACAGACGATCAAGTCCTTATTAAAGGTATGAAGCCAGTTGCTTTTTCGATGAACAGCCCTTTCATCTGCAGTCTTAGTATCTTGCTGCGGCATATGCGGCACTGATCATCATTTGGCAGAGGTTAGTACTCCTCCCCATATCTAACCACTTTTAACGAGCATTGCATTTGGATCAGGGACAATTTTTGGGTCAATTCCCAGTAAGCAGACTTGCAAACATGGCTCTCCATTCAACTGTTTCTGATTTATAGGTTTCAGCTTGTGCCAGGGCATGAGATCGTGGGCACAATTGCTACCCTGGGCAAATCAGTCAGCGGCCTTGCTATTGGCGATCGTGTCGTCGTTGACCCCACAATCCTTGTACGTGTGAATAGTTCAAAAATTGTTTCTCTAACTCGGCTGGACAGTGCGAAAATTGCTTTTTCTGTCGCCGCGGACAACACGTACTGTGTGAAAACTTCAATAGTCTAGGCGTGACAAACGCAGGCGGTTTCGCAGAATATGTTGCAGCGTGAGTTGTTGCTGCTTTGCAGCTTTACATTGAACTCAGCCCGACCAGAGCAGGAAGAAAAGTGTATAAGATATACAACCTGAGTGACGAAGAGGCAACGCTCATCGAGCCTACTTCTTGTGCTATCCATGGATTAGACAAGCTTAATGTCCCTACTGGTGTCAAAGCACTTGTTTTGGGTGCCGGACCAACAGGTAAGTAGGTCTGCTTGACATGTTCTATATTGAGAGCTTTTACCAGGCCTCATTCTTGCTCAACTCCTGAAGTTAAATGGTGCATCCAAGGTTGTTATCGCCGCCAACAAAAGCATCAAAACTCGAGTTGCACAGGAGCTTGACTGTGGTGATGAATATGTCGAACTGGATCGAACAAACCCAGAACCACAATGGGCGGAGCTCAAGAAGACGCATCCGTATGGGTTTGATGTCGTGGTGAGTTTCTGGAGGATTCTTGTCTTCAATCCCTTATCATCGCAGGTTGAAGCAACAGGATCGGAAAAGATCGCCAATGATGCTATAAACTACGTGAGGAGAGGTGGTACTCTCCTAATCTATGGTGTATACTCAAACGATGCTCTGGTCCATTGGTCACCTTCAAAGATTTTTGGTGATGAGATCAGAGTCCGTGATTAATGCCAACCGTTCTTCTAGATTCCAAACTGAACTTTATCACAGATCATCGGCTCATTTGCTCAGACTCACTGCTTTCCTCGTGCAGTGGAATATCTCGATAGTGGCAAAGTTCGGGTGAAAGGCATGGTAAGCCAGTGATGACATGGGGCAGCGTTGCTTCTAAAATGACACCGTCCAGGTTACAGATACATACGCTATCGGGGATTATCAGAAAGCTCTAGACAGGATGAACAGCAAGGTTGCAGTAAAGGTTGCAGTAACGCCGGGGAAAGAGATTTCTGTGTCAGTTTAGTAATTGTATCATTACCAAATCATCACAACGGGCGTTCTCTTTTTGTGTCTGGTTCTATTTCGTGAATCTGATCTCCAGTCCACAGAGCATTGTATAATTTGACTATGTAGTGCATCTCTCCATTCTTCGCCAAACTGACTTGAGATTTTCTTCTATTGTTCCCATTCCGCTCCATTGAAAGTTTGAAACACGGTTCCCATCAAATCCCTCTCAATTGGCTGCAGCTGCCCTTGAATCTCAAAGGCGACAGTATTTGGTAGTGCGATACCTCAAATCAACGAGTGTATTTCTCCCGGAGCTGAATCTCGCGGGAGACAATACGGCTGCCATCCTCTGCGCTCTGGTGGCTAATGAATCTTTGCGAGCGTTGGGTAATGTTTACGTCAATCATTCAGTCAACTCGTGGAGTGTGACCCGTGGAAACGGTAGGAAATGAGGTGATATCGCCAGGAGAATATCCTTTGGTGATGGTGGAGATATTTTTGGTATCGATCCATATCGATGGGCCGGGCGCATAGTTGAAAAATATTCTTCAGTGCATCGCGAAGTAGATCTAGGGTAATGTACAGCAAAGATTGAGTATCAACTTGTGACAGCTTACACTGAGAGATCTAGAGCAGGCGTAGAATTCGAGAATCCTCGTGAGTACTTACCTGGTTCCCAAAGTTCAAACAAAAGGTTTGGATTTCTTCAAGTTGAACTGTCCTAAATCCAAATCTGAACATTTATGAGTTGGGTCCATCTCGTCAAATCGACGGGTGCATGCCCTTATTGAAGCTTTTAAGACCAGTCCAAAACGCCTCAACGCTCCAACAATTGAAAAGGTGTTTAAAGCAAGAAAACAAATCTCCAGAATAGTAGGCAAACTAACCATCCATCTTACGGAACGCGTTTTTACTTCCACTTCGAACCCCCTTTCTCCTCTGCGTCCTTCCCTTTTTCTCACTTTCACTTAGATCAACCGAACTATCGACCCCACCCTTCTCCATTCCCGCACCGAAGGATTCCACACCTGGCCGCTTGGTTTTCCCTTTCTTCGGTGGTCCACCGCCCGAGACCAGCATATCATCTGCATCTCGTGGCCCCGATGAAGACATCCAGCTAATTTCCATGCCGCCATCAGCTGTGAAATGTGCATCGGAAGCCAACGATGATCGCTGCTTTCTACCCGCAGACGACATACGTCGCTGACCAAAAGTGGCATTTTTGTCGATGGTCACGCCATCGGTTTGTGCGCGCATGGGCACGAGGTTGACGTTGCTGGTACGCCCAACAATGCGATTACGTTCGCGAGGTTTGCTGAATGTCTTTTCAGCTTGTACATTTTTCTTGCCTGGGCGGGCACGGGGATTGTATTGATTCAAGTCTGGAGTTCATTGTTAGTCAAAAAAAATAAGGTCAAGATATAATAAAGACGTACCTCCAGCATCACTACTATCTTCACTGTCGCTATCATTGTCACTATCACTGCCCAACCCATCTGAAGATGATCTCTCGCTTTCTTCCTCTTCTTCCTCAACAGCAGTCTTCGCTCTTGCCCCGCTCCGTTGCTGAGCCACTGCTGACGGATTGAGCAGTGCGTATTCCCTACTATTCTCGTCAATAGCGTAATCTTTATCCTCGAACACTGCGGCAAAACGGAGATCATTGAGAAAGCTTGGTCGTTCCCTCTGTTCGGCCTCGTCGACTTCGATATCTGCCTCTCCTCTCTCCGCCTTCTTCTGCCTTCTTCGCTCCTCCCTCTTCTTCGCCCTTTCCTCTTCTTGGAGAATCTTTTCCGCCAGTGCCTTGTTGACCTTGACGCCGGGCTCCTTCTTGGTACGTATACGGGTTTCAGCCATCTTCTCCATTTTTTCACGGACCATCTTCTCACGGTGTTCGGCATAGGCAAATGGATTGGCGATGAGGCGTGCAGCTTCGTAGAGTTTGAGCGATACGAAGTAACCGTGCATGTAGGGCTTGAGCGTGGGTGTGCCGAGAAGATGGTCCAAACCAAGCCTAGGAAAGTGATTAGACACACGTTTCAAGAGAGTGAAGGATGAAGACATTCACGTTTTGAGTTCGGCCCGTTCCACGAACTTGAAATCCTCATATACGGATCGCGTGGTGGAGTCTTCCATTTCTTCCGTAATATTTTCCAAGAAGCTTGCCCATCGAGGAGCTGGACCTAGTTGTGGGATGTAGTAGGCTGCCATCTGAATTCCCTCGTTCGCGGTCAAGATTAGCCCACTACCAGGTACATGGTGCAGGTCATTCAAATCGTTAGCTGGGGTGATAGAGGCGAAGTTGATTGATGGCTAATGTCACATTCAGGCATGTTGTTAACAGGACTGAAACACAAGTGAAACGTACAGTATTTCGATCCCAAATTTTTATCACTTTCTTGTCGGCACTAATGACCATGCCGTCTCCCGCCATCCTACTTCCACCGTCGACCCAAACTAAGCTCTTCACTGGTAAACCATAACCCTGGTCTTTCAACGCAAATGGTCTCGCGGCACGAATGTCATATAACAATGTGTGACCTGTGGAAGCTCCGATAGCATAGGACAATCCATCATTTCGAGACGAAATAGCTGTCACTGAGAGGTCCTCAGAGCTGGCTGCGTCAGTACCCATTTGTAGCAGCCTATTTTTTGGTAACCGTAATGTGCCAACACTGGAACGTGAACGAGGGTCCCAAAATTGCACGGCCCCACCCCCTTCAATTCCGAGTGCCAAGAGTTGATGAGCAGGGTTGATATCAACTACGTTCACACCAGGTACATCGCCGTCTTCGCTCGTCAGAACAAGAGGGTTCATGAAGCGTCCCTGGTCGAGATTGAGACGAAAGATCTCATTCCCAGAAGCGGTTATGTAGGCATCACACGACGGGAAGTGGTATGCGAGTGAACGGCCGAAGCGAGGTATTCGTGTGCGGTAGTGATGACCACCCTGCGTATGGAGTTCTATAGTTCGATCATTTTGCAGGTGTATTGACTTCGTCCAATCATCGGACAGCATCTGCATTTTATTCCAATCAGCTGTGCAACTCAGATGAACTGGTTCGAGCTTGCGGCAACTCACGTACAACAAAGTCAACATTTTCGGCATCGGTGTGCCTCTCAAACTTCAGAGAAAGCTGGGCTAAATCCCAGACTCGTATCTGAGGTTTGTATGTCCCAGTCGCAACAATATGATGGCCATCCCGTGTGGATTTGATACGGTTGCTGGCTTCAGGAAATTCAAAGCCCTGTATAAGTTCAATTGTGCCTTCGACATGTTCTCGGACTGCGCGTTTTCCTTTGCCTTTCGCCGCCCGCTTTCGAGTTAGCCAGTCGGGCAAGGAAGAGGAAGAGCCAGCAGTAGCGCCATTAACTGTATAGACCTTCACATCGTTGGCCATAGCAGGAAGGAAGGACGAGGTAATGCTGCTGACATAAGCAAGATCTCTGAAAATTGTGTCACGTTTGATCAACGACTTCTTGGCATACGACATCCGTGACTGGTAACGAGCCTTACCCGTGGGCCTGAAACGACAGCCTACTAGCCCGTAAATTCAAAACTCAGCGCATATGGACTGCAGGCCAATTCTACAACTACATAGTCTCCGTGTGTACAATAGTTTTGTGTGTATAAGGGCATAAATATAGTGCAAGATATGTAGGACTAGAGAAACTGGAGTTCTGTCACACGCACTGTCATCCTCCCAATCCCCAGATCTAAAAAGTCTTCTTCTTCTCGTCCACCGAAAGGCCGCCTGTGATACTATGAGTCATGGCCAACGACACATTGTCTTTCAAACGTACCAGGTCCCATGTTGACGAGAAGAATAAGACCACCAACGATAGCTGTAGAATATTCGAGTCAGGATCATAGAGGATAAAATTAAGAAGACACGGACAAAGCGTTTGGAAGAAGTCATATCTATCGTTGGAATATCAGTACAAGGTGAATAAACGTTGATTAGTAGTAAAAAACTTACTTGAGGAAGTCACGCTGAGGGTGCGCAGAGTGAACGGCCCACCAATTATTGGCGAACACGTTAAAGATACTCAAGACGACAACGAGGAATGCTGCGGACCATTTCGCCTTGAAACCAATGGCGACCATGACGCATGCGGCAAGACCGATTATTGAGACGAAAACACGGGCAATGCTCCATTCACCCTGTAAGATGAACCCAAGGAATAGGAAGATCAAAAGAACGCGTCCAGCGAGTAGGAAACTGAACAATTGTTAGATCACCCTGTAGACGCAAGCAAAGGCGACGCACTATTTTTTGCGGTCGGTTTCGCTGATAGTAGGTAGTCCGGCGAATGGCGACTTCCGAGAAATCATCGAATCACTGAACACCATGAAAAGACCACCGATGACACTCAAGTTACGAAGGAAGAAGTTAAGGTCGAAGATGAGTCCGTAACCAAAGCCTTGAATGATAACGACGGAGAGCAGCCCTGCAACTGCAAATTCCGTGTACCGCTTAAGGATGACGGCGCTTGAACCGCTCAGCATCGTCTTCAACCACTTTGAGTCAACCACTCGACGCATTCAACAGACACAACTCACAATAACATTGATAATGAGGAATAGGTGAGAAATACCCCACGGGAATTTTCTGTGTCTGAGGGTAGACGATAAGTCAGCCACAAAAAAAGACGGCGGTCAAGTGTTGAACTCTTACTGTTGCAAATACCAGATTTGATCACCCCATTGCGTAACAATACGCAACGCGTCCTCCAAAAAAGTAACTACAATCAAAAATCGCCCAATGGCCGGCAGATGGGGTTTCAAAGGCTGGGAATAGATTTCGATGTTGTCCTCCACTAGTTGACTGTACGCCTTCAGTTTTTCGACAGGATCGTCAGGATTGGCGGCACGGTAGCCTGTCGACGGCCGCGAATTTGAGAGGCCATGGGGGTCCGGGTTGAAACCGGGCTGTTGAGGGCGAGCGATGTTGATGCGGGAGGACATAGTGGTGGTAGTGAGTTTGAGAACGCTGTCGTGTCAAGTGGTCACGACGTGGCGAGACATTACGTAATCGTCTCCTTTCACTGCCACTGATCTGATCATTAGTCCATCTTGCGTCCATGAATTTTCTGCTCAGTGTGCCTCCACCACAGTACTTCACAAGCCTCTGTCCTGTTCTTTGTGACTAGTTATACTTGACGGTCTCTACTGTACCTTATGGAGCTGAATTCTCGGCAGATTGCAACAGACTGCTCCTTTAATGCCAAGCGATGAAAGTGACTCGGACGCAGGGACGGCCATTCACGGACTCGGACATGCCGGTACGTATCATGTTTTGAGACATGGAAGTTTACGGTCGTGTTTTACGGTCGTGGCTGCTATGTAGACCTTCCTATTGATGCTTTTTCCCGTTCGAGTGATCATCATTACTCTGACGTGGTTTACAAAGCTGTTGTCGTCTGCTTCTAACCATCATTTCCTCGGTGACCTTTACAAAACGAGGAGGTAAAGTTCATAATTTCTAAATGGCGAAAGGCTACAGAATTCTACGATTGATAGTAATACAGCTCAGCAAGTGGATGTATGAAGGAATCCCACAGGTCAAAAACAGAAAGGACCGTGATCGAAGGCTGCCAATGTCAGGTGAAGTGCATCGAATCAATGAGAGCAAACTCTGCCTTGAGAAGGAAAGGATTACAGAAAGGCAGCTTGCACTACATTCCTCGAAGCGCGCCATGACGACAAACGTTCGAAAAGCCAGCCCTTAAAGTCGTCTTTGCCTTCTCTTAAGCCCATGACTCGAAATTGCAGTGAACGTAGGCCCTCAAAATGTGGTCCGGCAAGTACTGAGCTCAGAGCTTTCCAGTCAAGGAAATCGAGCTGGGCTTCCTGGCTCAACCATATATCGAGAGCAAGCTCGACGAGCGAAGGAGGCACGTTGGAAAGGAGAGGGATAACCCAAGACAATGGGTGAACTTGCGATCCGTCGTTAATGATGGTCAAAGAAGAGTCGAAATCATGTGGTGGGAACTGATAAAGGTTAAGGTGATGAAGGCGAAGAGTTCGGAGACTTTGATTGTGTGACAAGTCAATGGCCTTGAAGAAATCTGAACAATCTATGGCTTAGTTGGTTGATTACAAATGGTGTACGGATCAAAGCTTACTCGTCGTATCCGGGGAAATGGGATCAAAATATCCAACTTCCAAGTGGCGCAAAGAGAGACCGAGGGTGCGCAGCAGACATCCGACAATACCAATATCACTTGAGAGAAGATCAGGAAGAGTGATAGAATGAAGGACTTGTCTTGTGTCCTCTTGTGCTTGCATAAAATCTTCGCCGCCAAAAAGCCAAGCCAGGATCGGTTTCGCTTGCGATGACCGAATAGACAACTTCTTCAAACGACGAAGGGGCTGGACGTTATTGGAGATGGAGAGATTATTCGAATCCACAAGTTCCCATATCACATTATCAAAAGACAAATCCTCCAGCACAGAGAACTTGTCAATTAATGTAGTGAGCGCAGAGAAGGATGGAAACCGAATGTATTGGAGGTGAAGCCTGGAAATATTGCGAAATAGGGCTCCCTCGGCATCTAAAATCAGACCCCTAAACGTCGGCTTGGCAAAATCCCAACTCCAGGTTTCAATTGCGATTCCGTGAACACTGGTAAGATTCAGGAGAAGTGATATGGCTCGATCATAGTCCTCCCTCCGCGCCAATGACCAAGCATCTCCCAGGGTGATGTTTTTGATGTACGGTACAATTGTATGTAAAGCATCAGGCGAAGAACATAGGAATTCGACCAACGCAGGCGTGAGGTCGATGTCGTGAAAGAGGTGATAACGACAACGGGGGAGCCAGGATCTGCAGACAGTGCTGCATGATAGTACTGTCGTTTTGTCAGAGTGGATATGGTCAATGATTATGTCGAAGACTTCAGGAGAAAAGAAACGATCTGTCCCGTCAGAAGTCATCAAAGGCATGTGGATGCGTCTAGTTTCTGAGGACAGGAGGAAAGAACCACGAGGTGAAAGACAAGGCAAGAGTATAAAGACTACAGATTTGTTATCCTTTCTTCTAAATGCGAGGACCGCGCGTTATGATAAGAACAAGTACTTGAAGGCTTCCGAGTTGACGCGAAGCGATGCAAACTCGAAGTAACAAGACAACATGTGAAACCGCAAATTTAGAGGGAATAACGGCTAGAGATCTATACACCAGGTTACTAGGCTTGCCGTCTCACCCGGCTTCGACTCAGGCATAAGGAGAATAGATCTAGACAAATGTGAATCTGATTTGTAAGCTCCGGCCCATGGGATCCACGTGGGTAGTTGTGACAAACTTTTTATATGCCTGACCTGAACATTCCGTTCGACCTCTAGATCTTTGACTGGAGATTTGTTGGAGATTCAATCTTTTGCTAGCAAACTGCGTCTTAGATTATCGAGGCTCCGCCTGAAACCAATTCCCGCCTCCGAGTCACGAGTCATTGCGACTTCGGTTTGCGAGTGTCCAAGAATTAGGGCCGTGTATACAGACTAGGGCGGCTGCAGCCGTCATGACCAAACGACGACGGTTAAACTTTGCTATGAAGGTGATGCGTGATGAAGAACAGAGTCCATCCGACCATGGCGGCTCTGATGATCACTCGGACGCATCCAGCTATCAGGACAAACGTAAACGGAAAGCCTTGACAAAGAGCTCTAACACGTCTAAATCTGCTGAATCTCCACGGAAACTGGTGCCAAGGGGCCTTGGCGGTGAAACATATCTCCATACCTCTTCCAGCCATGTAATCAAATCACCCGGCGTCCTACAAGACACACTCCTGGAGTGGTACAGAACAGTCCACACGACGCGCGGCATGCCATGGCGAAAACCTTTCAATCCCCATTTAGGACCAGAAGAACGTAGTCAGCGGGCCTACGAGGTACAAACTAGGATATATATATCGACCCCGGACATGTCTTGCTAACTCACACAGGTTTGGATCTCAGAAATCATGCTACAACAAACTCAAGTGGTGACCGTGATACCCTATTACACTCGCTGGATGGAGAGGTACGTCGATACTCTATTCGCGTTCTGAGTTGTACCACTCCTGATCATGCCGAAAGGTATCCGACCATTCGGGATCTAGTAAGTCTCTGCAGTTTCTCCCACTATTTGGGATGTTCTAATCTACTTTAGGCAGGTGCGAATGTTGAGGAGGTCAATGCCTTGTGGAAAGGTCTTGGTTACTATTCACGAGCAAGCCGTTTACTCTCCGGTGCTCAAAAGGCCGTCGCAAAATATCACGGAAGACTTCCTGATAATGCGAAAGATTTGGAAGCTGATATACCTGGTATCGGCCGCTATAGCGCAGGTGCCATCGCATCAATAGCGTATGGAGAACATGTGCCTGTCGTACGTCAAAGTAATCAAACCTGTCGAGTGTCTAATAACAATTAATGCCCTCGATTGAAGTTAGACGGAAATGTGAACCGCTTATTGAGCCGGCTCTTGGCTCTTCACGCCCCTCCAAAGGCAAAGGCAACCCTTGATATACTATGGGCTGCTGCTGCTGCTATGGTCGAATCAACTGGTCAGAGATCTCACGGGTTTTCATATCTCAATAACCAACTGACCCAGATAGTCAAAAATCCCCTTCAAATGGAGACACTTCTTCGGGATCGTCTGAAATGCCAAAATATCCGGGAGACATCAATCAGGCTCTCATTGAACTTGGAAGTACCATTTGCAAGGTTCGTAACCCGAATTGCGATGCTTGTCCCTTTCGTGCCTGGTGTAGAGCATACGAGATCTCGCGAGCTGGTTACGAGGTGCGTCGCCTTTTGGCTTATTGAAAGATTCTAATGCTGTGTCAAGCCGGTTACTGATATCGAAGACGCATGTACTTTCTGTGAACCGCTCCATGAAACCAACGTGTTAGCTTTTCCCATGAAAATGAACCGTAAGAAACCGCGTGAAGAGCTCGACATCGTGAATGTCATCGAATGGACTTCGTCAGTGGGGGAAAGGTGGTTTCTTATGGTTCGAAGACCGAATGCAGGCAAGTTCTTGTCTTCTTCGTACGCTCCGCTACTGATTATACACCGACTTCATTCTTTTCAACTAACATAAATACATAGGTCTTCTTGCAGGCCTTTACGAATTTCCTACGTCAAGTGATGTCGCCAAAACTACGTCTACTACCGCTCAAGCAAAGATACCTATGACCCTTCTAGGTCAACTGTTTAACTCTCCCGTATCGCTCTACGATTCCAAAGACAAAACAGAAGCACTGAGTGACGGCTTCGTGATCGCGACTATCAAACCGGCTGGCGATGTTTTGCACATCTTTTCTCACATCAAAAAGACCTACCGGCCTCAATGGGTGGTCATTCAGGGCGGTGAGTCTCCGCCCGCTTTAAAAGCTAGTGGCATCACGTTTTCAGCTACAAAAACGATTGATTTGACGGATACCAATGAGGAGGATTCGTTGAAACCGCATCTACCGACCAACGCATTTTGGGTGCGAATGGAAGATGTTCCAGGCGTCAAGTAAGTCATGCGTAGTAATGCTCTCTTTTTCACCCTCATGGTATCATATCTCATCAGTATGGGGACTGGCGTTGCCAAAGTATGGAAGTCTGTCGAGAAATTGTGGAGATGATGCGACTCGGAACTTGTCGCGAAGTGTCGTCACACAGCATGTCTACTAGTGTTTCTGCACTGTGTATCCTTTATTCTCCATGAAATCGTCTTGCATTGATATCCTGTGGTTTTCCTAATCCTTCAACTAGAGTAAGATGCTAGTACATTGGCAGCTGTATCTTTGGTGGCGCTGTCAGAGCCTGAAAAGGGCTTACATAGTCGTGGCCTCGTGCTCATGTATAATCACGACGCGTTTGACGTGTACGAGGCGGGTGGGATGGCTCATAGCGCTCAGGTCGCTTCTGCTGCTCAAAATGACCTTTATTAGTAAGTTTATCACCTTCAAATATCCCAAACACCATTGTTTTGACATCTTTCAATTTACAAGCTCTTGTCTCAACGTTGCTAGGACTGCAACACCAGTCGAGATTGCAGAACAATATCGCACTTTGTCCCTCGTTTTTCACCCTGATAAGCAACTTGACGAAGAATGTAAACAAATAGCGATAAAGACGTTTCAGGAGTTGTCAAAATCCTATGAAGGTCTGCGATAATATTGCTCTGCTATCAGAATGCTAATACTCTGCTGTCCTCAGTTCTCTCCGATCCATTTCTGAGGTGATACCCAAACTGGTTTTGTCTCTACTTGACTGACTGTGAGCGGTCAGGGAGGTTTACGATTCACGAGGTAAACCCTCACGTCGAGCTCACCTTAACTGACCTTGTCGCCTGATCCGTTACTTTAGGCGAAGACGGCCTAAAATTCATCCAGTCTGAACAGTTCAAAACGATGTCTCGGGAAGAGGTGAAGTTGAACAATTTCAAGTTGTATATCGGTCCATCTGACCTTCATTCTAAGATGAGAAAGGCTTTACTTGATCCACCGAGACTAAGGCGAGGTAGTGAAAACAAGCAGCAAGAGACAGGAGTTGTCATACTTGGTATAGACGCGTCGTCTTTCTCTTGCCCCTATCAGGGTTCCAAGGACAATACTCTGGCTCGACAAATCTTAAATCGTTGCGAAGACGTCCAAATCACAACCTTTGGCTTAAGCCGGATCTTTCAGGTAATATCACATGCCTACTGCGCCATTTGTGTCTCATTCGCTTAGAGATCGATTAATGCTCAAACAAGTGCCTTTCTGGAGTGTCAGCTCTTCCAACAAGGTAGGGATCGCACGATACGCCAACTTGTTGGAACTGTGCGACATCAATTCTCCCCACGGTTGATGTCTGAGGTGCGATTTCTCTTAAATTTCGAACCAGTGTGATTAAGTCCACGATAGCTTAGCATTGGTTTACTTCCTCATCTTCTCACACTATCTACCGAGTATGAATTCCAGGGGACTCATTTATCAGCTCAAGTAATGAGCTCACATGTCCAACCAATGCCCACCCTCAAGCTGTCCGCATCGCGTCAGCTATATTATGGATGGCCTGAAGTGGCTTCTATCGAGCTTGATATCACAAAAATTCCCAGATATACCTTTAAACTGAAGTCTTTGTCCAACTTTGGGATGCAAGACACTGCTACCTTACTACTCCCCTCAAATTCAGGATTGAGAGACGGAATCAGCAAAACATCAATTGGGGTTGCTTTCCAGTTCATCCTCCCTACCTTTATTGTCGAGCAGACTTTGAACTTCACAGAGCTTGCTTTACAGTTGAAGATGGACCTCAAGTATACCCTTTATATGGGCTTTGAATGGGTTTGCAGTGGGACTTGGGCATATCAACCCCAAAGCGAAATAACTTTAAGCACTAGTTTGGGTTTTAGTGGAGTAAGCTTCGTTCTAGAGTCAGTTCGTTTTCTACGACAGGAAAAAGGCGACGCTAATATATCCCTAGTATTATCCATGAGGGTAGTGCGTTCTCTCTCCCACTGGTGCTTGCAATCGAACCCAATTCAACCATTGCATGTTGTGGTGTTATATTCCCAGCAAGTCTCGCTTTGTTCAGCTACCATTTTGTGCTCAAACCTCGACAACGGATGTATCGATTAGAGTAAGTTTTGGTTAGAAGGTCACTTAGCCTTTAGTTCTCGGTTGACTATTTCAGCAGACGTATACGTGCCATGCAGCGCGAATTGGAAGAGTCGGGCGGGATGCGCAGAGACAGAGAGGTCATCTTGAATATGCTGAAACCCACCGCCAGGAAGTCAAAAGAAGCAGAAGCGACAAAAGGCGGTGTGTCCTCTCTTTTCATGCATATCGATTGATTGAACTTATACCATCTCCAGGTCTCGTCATCACTAAAGCCACATGGGGCTCCATATGTGAGAAAAGTGATGCCGGAAAATTCCTTGTCGACGTAACCCGTGCCTCTCCAGGCTTTAGTACGCAAATCTCAACTATATATTCCAGGTGATCGGACCAAGGTATGTCCAGCATGTGTTCCTCAAGAGATATCAATCAATTTGCTTTTTGTGTAGTCGGATATACGAGGCTTTGGAGACCCAGCTCCATTTGACCGCAAAATTCTCCGCGTTAGATATCTTTTCCACAACTGGAGTCATTATGCAGAAATTTGAGAGGATTTTCCCATAGTTTTACCATTAGCAGGTGCGCGGCTCGTGCATGCCACCACTGACGACTACATTTCTTATCATATTTTGTATAGAACATCTGGCTCAATGACTCCAGGGTTTCATGACCAATTGGATTACTGCTCAATTATGATACTACTGCGGACTCGCATCACTATGGGTATAATTTCACTAATAGGGTCCAAATTCCACGCATGGCGCGGCGCGAAGTTACTAGGAAAGCGCTAAAACCTCCATCGCCGTTGATCAAGGCTGCTATAAGCAGGCTCGCCACCCTCGCACGGCACGTGTAGTCAAGTAGCAAGATGTATGTCAAGTCCCAGCGGTCATGTTGAAGATCCACTATCAAGTACATTTTCAATTGATACTTACGTTTAACTCAGCCTCTGTAAAACCATTAAGCCTGATTGTACGTAACAATCCACATTCGATTTTTGATCATTTCCTTTTATGAGACGACACAAACAACAGAAGTCTGAGAAGGTTGCGCATACCGATGTCCGCTTAAGACCGACCGTCCTTACACAACACTATCGGTCAGTGTTACAAGAAAAAGCTACCAGAGTACGACGTCTCGACGTCCTCGGTAACATGTGATATGAATGCTAAGTAGACTGAGGTTCAAACTTAGTATTGGCCTTCTTGAGCCTGACCAAATCCCAGGTTCTTGGCTCGATGACAGTCAACCTTTGATCAAACTATGTATCTCATCAAGCTAACAAAATCTATCCTTTTCCCACTCAGCTCAGGTTATCACCGCTTAGCTAACTGTGTGTCAGAAGACTGAAAGTTCGTTTATTCATGCCAGGTGTAGATTTGCGGCGAGTTTTGAATTCGGATTAGCAAAGACGCCTCCCGCGCACGCGTGGAGGGAACGATCAGATATATCGAGGTATTGATTGAATATGTATTGTACCTCGGGCAAGAAATAACATGGACACATACTGCCGAGAGCACCAGGCGACCATACTAAGCCATACTTAGATACACCCTCGATCTTTTTACCTCGGATCAAGCTTGTTAATACACTTTTTTCACTGGTCGGCGCTGGCGTTCTCATAAAAAGGACCCAGATAGTTAGCCTATTCAGTCCTTGGTCTCGCAAGCTAAAATCCTCTTGATTTGTTCTTACTCGAGCTGTGAGCGTATCATCAATACTGGCGACGCGATCTACCGGTAGCTTTGGTGCCAGTATGGTAAGTTGATCGAATCACACACGCGAGCGAAGATTCCGCTGATTTCCACATTAGAAAACCTTACGTTGTGTCTTGATTAGAGTATTGAATGTTTCGCCCGTGAGGTCGGGCCATATGATATAGAAAAAGCTCTCTTTTCGATTAATGTGATTGTCGCTCGGCATAGACGTCGAGATGTCGAGAGGTTTGAGCCCCGCCGGCGATCCTACCCAATGGCGCGTCATATTCCGTCCGATGCCAACATATCCCATGCGTCCCAATCTACTACAGATGGGGTTGGCTCAGGTCGGCTGCCAGTGGATGTTCCGACTTTGATTGGTGCCAACCGAAACGAGCATCTGAATTTTTCCGCTGGGAACGTTTGGGTTTACAGTTCATTTATAGTTTTTTTTTTTCGCGAGATCGTTGATCTCAGATAAACTCTGATGGCAAATCAAAAGTCAGCGACAAGGAACAAGACATATCTATTATGCTGCCACAATGCTGCGGCATGAGTCCATCAGTCACCGTGACACGAGCGCTTCTGGTTACCTCGAAAGGACGGACATATGGGTCAATAGAATGAGAGAATGTTCTATCATTCTTTTTACGTTGAAGTTCCTGCCATTGCGGGTGGAGTGCATGTGGTCGGCCTCGTAATGCGCCATATCTAAACTTGACTCTCATCTTTTCAATTCACAATCCTTTCCTCGACTAACTCTGTACACCATACACACTGACTCTCTCCTATTAAAACTGATGGATGATTCAGCTCTTTTTTACACTCTTCCACTTTCGTCCATGTCCATGCAAAAGCCCACACTGCAAAACGTCCGCGTCCGGTCCGTACGTGATGCCCTCCACGTCTTCTATGCAGTCTCCACAAAACGACTGTCTCTAATTACTCGGCGCCTGGATGCTGAAGAACGGAGGGCAATAAGTTCGGGCAATGTATACGTTTGGTTGGTAGAAACACATTAAAATCGTCGATCTCGAGTTGATGGGTTCACTATAGGGAAGAACGTGGAGCGAATACAGAACCCACTGGATTGGGGATGGAAAGATGGTAAGAAAGCTCAGTTTCCTGCGTGACCCATGAACATTCACTGAGTATGGCCTAGGACCGATGGGATGGGATGGGGCCCAAGTCGTATGTATTCATATTTCCGACACAACTTTTATTGATATATACTCGATGCGGCGTGCGGTAGGCGTTCGGGATGTACGGAAATTCTTGTATGCCAATCATATCTGCCCTTCTTACTTTTTGTTAGGAATTTCTGTTCTATAATCAAAAAGATCCTAATTTTAGGGAGGATCTCGTGAACCCAGTAACACCGTGGGCACAGATGATGCGGTCGGTCTTGAAACACCTTGAGCATCTGCAGTTCTAACTTGCGCTCAGGAAACGAGAACCTATGATGCATATGTCGGGTTACATGTCAATTCAACCAGAACGCTTGGTAAAGCAAACGTATAGCGTTCATGTAACCCTCCCATCGGAAACCCCTCGGGGAACCGTGCGGAAGTGGCACCTGAGTAGGTCTCCAACGTGGGGAACTCCCAAATGATCCTTACCGTATTCGCAGCGGCTTATTTTAGCCAGCAACGACTTGACGAGCTGGGTACTATCGATGAAATACCAGGCGTCGGGGACGTTCAAGTGCCCGAGGGACTCTTCAGAAGTGCCCGGGCAGGGAAAATGCGCCGTGACCATCGCAGCTCCGACGAGAAAATAGTATCTCCAGCTGATCATGATATTTCTAGCCTTGCTGAAAACTCAGGTGTCCAATTTGAGGACGACGAGACCGTGTCTCGAAACACTCGACCCCGCGACTCTTCCATTCTTGATTATTCAACTCTATCATCTCATTGCTCAGACAATTCCAGGGAGTTGACACCGTCCTCCCAGAGCTTGCGTCATGGCGGGTCTCCAACTCAGCAAACCGCCCTTGTACCGCTGGAATACCTCCAAAATATCTCCGTCCCTCGACGAAATCCGGCGGACGAACAACTATTGCGGCGTTTTTCGTCGCAGACGATCAGCTCCACTTTTTGAACCTCTTTAAACTATTGGACCATTAGTAGGTTTTCCCCCTCTAGCGCATTATGCCTCAAGCTGTATATACAAACCAAAGACAGTGTTGCATGTACTAGTATATACTCCAGATCTAGGTCCGATTGTCGTAGTGGAATTGTTGCTGGGCACACGCTACAACTAAAAAGAACCGTGGCCATTAGTAACTTTGCGGCTTAACGCCATGGCTTTGAATAATTCATTGTGAGCTAGAATCCATGATCGTCGTTCGTGCTTCTTGAGCGAATGACGGCCGCTGGACCGAAACGTTGGCGATATGTGGGTTTAATATTCTGTATCTGCGAAGCTTGCCGGAAGTCTCTAGCATCAGCCCTCAGGCCATTGAGTTTGAACGACATCGATATGATCCTAGTTTGAATCATCGTAAACTTACTAGTCATTTCACCGTGAGTCCGACAGTCAAAACTCTACTTGACAAGCCTGTGCATTCATTATTCCCAATTGAGCCCTTTCGCAATTCTAGGAAGTTTTGGTTAGCTGGCGAGACAAAAGTTCGCCATCAGACTCACGCAGTCAAGTCAAGTCAAGACAGCTTGCTCATAATGCATTGAGTCTGTCACCTGGTCAGTTACGCTTCCTTACAGTTAGCCTGCGAAAGATTCAACCCACTCGGGGTGAAATAACCTTTTAGGATAACCTGAGAACCCACAGCCACTAAAAAAATGTACCCTCATTCCTTCGCCCCTGAAGGACCGTGACAAGCAGCTCATTCAATAAACTCAGTTCTTCTCGAGATTCGGTCGGAACGTACACCCTTTCTTTCAATCTTCACCACTAACCACAACGGAACGGGATTCCTTAGAACCGTCTCACCTAACGCGACCTTGAAAGAGTAATGAATGCCTCAGGCATTCAATTCATTACGACATCTTAAATTCGGAATTCCCAGAGTATGGCGAGTCCCCGTTGATGTAGACCATGGACATGGCCAATCCTGCCAGGTAAGCTACAGTACCGAGACGGAACGTTAACTTTGCAGATTTGCTTCGCAGCCGGAAGTGGCCCCCGCAATGCCGCGAATCGCGATGACATTAACTTGATCGACCCTCATACGCTTGCGACGTTGCACTGGGAAAATAGCATGCCAAGACTTGTCCCATAGTTAATGATGTATCGGGTGGTGGGCCGCGGAAGAACGTTTCCTTTGCCACACAGAAAGGCCGAGGTCTTTCACTAGGATTCTCTGAAATAAGTCAACCGCCACGACACTGATACGGCCGTGGTCCAAATGAAATCGATTAGCAAGTTTCTGTACCCACATAGTGTGAGTGTGATTCGTACGTGATGTGGCCTCTGTTGGCACCAGAATCAAGTGGCGCCCCAGATCCACTCATGATAGAGGGTCGTGTCCATCACTGATATTTCGTGGGGACCATAATCCAGTTAGACGACGAAATGGCAAGCGGTAAATGGAGCCGAGAATGCTGTCAGGTCTTGGAATGGTGATGCATATAAGCTCTGATCGTGACAAGAATGGGCACAATTTTACAGCTTTTTTACATCACATCTCCATCAGATTAAAACAGAAGCCTTGCACTTGACAAAGAAACAGGGACAAGTGCGGCAGTCCCCTCAAGCCGCCGGCAGTCGGGAAGATTTCGGCTGTTTTTACAATAAGAGCGGCGGAATTGAGTGTTCAAACATGGCAGAGCCTACAGATTGGCTGGCCGATGACCCGGCGGCGTCCGAGTATCGTCCAAAGATTTTTTTTAGAAATCACCGATGAAGCTGATTCCCAGAGTTGTTAGCAGAAGTCTGACGGATGCCGATGCCGCGAAATGGAGAGAACAGGAAGATTTTCCATGCATATGGCACCAGCCCTTTCGGCAGCTACACTGTTGTACAGCGCTGATCTCGCTTTTGGGAAGGTGCGGCTGGAGCGGAGGAAAACCTGGGCATACTAAGGACGGCAGTGCTTGTTCGGACCGAGACAGATCAGCGCTGCAGCATTGAGATAAGTGAGCAGCACAGCAAGTTCGGGACGCTTCGAAACTCGCCGCTCGTGACTATTATGTAAGCAATGACTTCAATGCTGGTGACTTGGATATGAAATGTGTTGAATGTTGAACGTTAAATCGGTGGAACGATGTCGAGAGCATCCGGCAACCTCGAGCCAAAGATTCGTGGCGCAAACAGGTCTACTAAGGCGGCAGGGAAGTTGAAGGTCCTTCCTGAGCAGCCCGACCTACCCTCAGAGTTTCCAAAGGATCGGGAAGAGAGCGGTGGAGATAGTGACGATGGTGACGTGGAAGAGAATAGTGAAGAACAGGAAGATATCGAGGTGCGTGGTATGAGTGTGAAGTGCCGCGCGAAATGTGACGCGAGTATAGGTCTACAATCAAATCTCGTTGATTCCGGCAGGCACTGCGCGAAGAGATGCCTTGAAACTCACCAAGAAGAAAGCAAAGTCACTACCTAGGGTCACAGCATATGCGACTGCAGCGTGCGTAGTACATGCCTTTTGCCCAAGAAGTTGAACTCATGGACGAATCGTCTTATGCAGATCATACCGCATGGATGACCTCATGAAATTCTTCAATGCACGAAGGAACGCGTATCACACCAATCCGAAGCTGATCGACGAAGTCATTTACACGCCGTATGTCTATGAGCCTCCTATCGCGGATGGTGACATAGGTAATCATAATGCGACCGGTGACCTTCTGGGGGTCCCAGAATTGAGAGCAGATGATGCACTCACCCCAAAAACTAGAAAGATTAAGTTTGACACGACTGCAACCGAAGCTGAAATATTTTTGTTTGATTACGGAACGGTCGTGATATGGGGAATGACAGAAGCACAAGAGAAGCGTTTTTTGTCTTCGATGTATGTCACTCAAATCACATCGACCCTGGTTTGCTCAATCATCTTTGTAGCAAACGCTTTGAAGTCGAGAAGCTGGGTAAGTGACTTGGGACTCGATCGCATGTTTTGTGACCTAACGCCAAGCGCTTCAGCTCCAGAAGATGTCGAGATGGAGGATTTGAATTATTACTATGCTAATTACAGTCGGTGCGTCAAATCTTGCCGTGAGATTGAAGCCATGGATGAGATAACTCGGTAGAATATACAATGACGTTATAACTCTGAGGAAAGGTTCAAGTTATATGTAAGCCTTGATTGCTTGGGTCAATGTAATGCTCCCAATGTCAATCTTCTCGAAGGACAAAACTGTCGTTGTCTCATGCCCTCTCTCAATCTGTCAAAATATCTTTGGTAGCTATCTCTCGTCTCCCCTTGCAAAGGCAGTTTCTAATCTTAGTGACACAAGTTTGAAGGGCTAATCTCGACGACAATAGAGGAAACCAAAGACATCCCTGAAGTGATAAGCGAGACTGGTAAGATCGGGATGCCTCACAAAGGTGTGTTTCTCGACATTGAATCTTCGGTTTTGGGCGTTGTTGTAACCTGTCTTCAGACATTATGCAGAATATCGGTCGTCTTTTCCTTCTTCGAACAAACATAAATTCCGTAGGCTCTGTTTTGGATTCTCCGGTTTGTTGCAAGTTTATAGCCTGGCACTGGTACTAATTTCCGGACTACAGGAAGTCTTTTGGGTTCGTTAGAGAAATCCGCACATCAAGGGAAATAAAGGGATGAGCTGAACTTTTTGACAGAGTTATCCTGACCTTCAGCCATTGTATGATGCCGCTCGGAGTTACCTGGAGATACCACAAAGAATTGATCTGCTCAATACACGAGTCGAGGTAAGCATATGTCTAGACTCTGAGTATCCTTGTTGACAGCCGTTTTTGTGTAGGTTCTGCAAGACATGCTCCAACTCTTGAAAGAGTCTGTTTCAAGTAGGCATGCAGAACGGTTGGAACGCGTTGTTATTGCTCTTATTGCTATCGAAATTGGTGCATCGATTCTTTTCCGTCCACCTTCAGTGATGCTAATACCACGACTAGTTCTTGGGATTGTGACGATCCTTGTGGATCTAATGGCATACTGATTTCTTTATATTATTTATGTAATATGTAACTTCATAAATCTGTTGTTGTACATCAATACTGTTCTCGAAACTCAGTCGCCAGCTTAGCTCCTAACGAGCTGCATGTATATTACAGATAACGTTGGATACGTGATGTGTATATAGACCCATCATTGCCGATTACTCTCCTTGGAGTCTTTCGCACTTCTCGACCCATCTTTGTGAGTCCGGGAACCAGCCGAGCGGCTGCTGGTTGATTTAGTCTGTCTGAAGCACAAGAACTCAATACCAGTTGCCCGTCGTGTATCAGCTAATGTCTTCTTAACACCATCAAGATTGCTTTGGAGATTTTCATCTCCAGGTCGACGAGAGTATGCCTGGGAGATTTTATTATACAGGTCCGACAGCGTCTTCGCCGCGGAAGGCGTGACGTAGCGCCCAAGAGTCTGATGCATAAACTCAATCTCAAGTGTCGCCTGCAAGAATATGAGGGTTTATTGAGATCCAAGAAGAGAAGAGAAGAGAACGCACGCGAAGCATACCGCCCATTCCAAATCGCTTGACCTGACGGAAACAATGCAGGGCTTCTTCAGCCAATGCAATAACGACGGTGCTTAATGTCCGATCTAACAGGGGCTCCGCAGCACTAGTGACCTGTGCATGAATCACTACCAAGTACATCAACGTCTCGTACATATACGGGCGGATTTCTAGGACAGCGTCAAGGAAGAAAGGATATATAGAATGGATGACTGGCTGACCTGTAGGCTGAGGAGTCTCATACCAATCCATAGTACTGTCAAGGATACCACTGCGAAGTATTTCCATCGCAGCTTTGGCTTTAGGCTTCACATAGCTATCAAAGAGAGCTTTATCACGGTCCTGTACCGAGGTTAGGAGTGCCTGAAAAAGCATGAGTATGATGAAGTAAGGAGGTCAACAGGCTTTACCTGCCGTTCTTCCAGAATCGAGACTCCCAATGCTGTTTCGAGCTCATTCAGCATGCTAGGAACGATAACATTCTTGAGGTAGGTAAAGTTCGATATGACAACCAGTTTCCGTATATCCTGTATGATCATTCAGTACAAAGAGGATTAACCTTCGAGATACTAATTTACCGCATCTTTTAGGTCAAGAACTTCTAATGGATTTGGCCCTGTCGACGAAACTTCCGTTGCTAGCATTTTCCCGATAGCGATGGGTGATTCATCAGACACCAAAAGAACAAGTCCATCCAGAAAAGCATAAAGTGCATCGAAAAAGGCTTTAGTCAATTTCTGAATGAACGCTTGGGGAAGCGGGTTTTGCTTCACAGGCTTAGCAAGCACCGACGCCGGTAGGTCAACACCGCCTGCCAGCTTGAAACCAGTCGTCGTCAGCTGTCGTTGAAATAGCTCTACTTGATCCAGGTAATGAGTTGCGGACATATCTGTTGAGCTAGTAACCCAATTCTCCAGAAGATAGAACAGTCTCGCGTCTGGAAAAGAAGAGCGTGTTGGGATTAGAGGGACTGAAGACTGGGCTGGAACGGAATTATACCTCGTAGCCAGGCCCCGACCAAAACATCCACAAACCTCCATTTGGCACTATCTAGGAGGTTCTTTAGAAGAGAGGAGACCTCGGACGAGATCTCCAGACCATTGAGGTCGTTAACCGTCTCCTGAAGCTCGCCAAGGACCTTCATAAGGTAATGCGCCGTGGATAGTGAGTGGCTATCTCGAGGGAGATTACGAGGTAGAGGATTGTTCGTGCTGGGTGACATTACAGCCATATCCGACAGCATGAAAAATTCGGAAATTAGGGATATATAGAGTTTGACGACGTCAAGGGCCATAGTGCGACATTGTGTTGGGCTGCGTCGATTTCCTGAACTCGATGCTTGATACTATTGCCAGATTAGTTATAGGAAGGATGAGAAGAAAGGCAACCTGACCTTTCGGTACTTTCCCTCCATAAAGTTCTTGGAAATCTTGCAAAAATTAGGTAGTGATGACAGCATTGTTTCGGAGACACCCTTAATCATGTCAAGGATAGATTGCCAGACGCGCTCGGAGGAAGATCGCGCTAGTAAGCAACCTCGAGTTAAGCAACAGATAAAGCTACAAGAAAACAAGCCTACCAATGATAGACTCCGCCTGTTTTGCCTCAAGTGCTATCATCGCAGTCTGTAATTGGCCCGCAATATGCGACGTGAGACTTCCAGGTTCACCCTCGAGCGACGTTTTCTCAATCGTCGCTGTCGCAAATATTCAAAACTTAGCCGAAATTGTCAGCAGCTAGAAGAACTTACATTGAATCACTGCCGTCGCAGACCGGTATGTCTTCTTCATTTCCTCAAGTATATGTTTATGCTGACTATCGAAATAGATCCATACAGGATCGTCACCAGCTGGCAAGTCCAGGAGTACCCTTTGATGATTTATAAACGGGATATCAAAGGATCAAAAGTCCACACTCACTCGATAGTCTTCTCATGCTCTTCTAATGTCCTCGTTGGGTCCTGGAGTTGTGCAACTAGAACATTTCTCATTTCGCCCATAGCTTTCTCCACACTTCCCCAGACTTTTTCAAGAATTCGTCGTTGTTGCTGGTCACCAGAAGCCGCATTTTGCCCTTCTTTTGATGTTGCAGAGGGTATGAGTTGGCCAGGTCTCGATTCAAAGAGCATCTTTCCCTTCTTATAGTCGCGCATAGCAACATCATAACGACCCTAGCATCGAGATCAGATTCAGCGAGACTATAGATGATAGGTAGATTCACCGCCTCTATGGACTCAATGATGAAGCTTGGAAGATTAAAGAAGAACTTTGACCTCTCAAAGACACCAAGAGTCGTTCGTAGCCTCTGAGCCTTGGCTGCGTTCTCAAGAACCGGAAGGAAGACTTGGTTTGCCTTCGTCGCGGCCTCTGAAACGCGAAATCACGAATTTGGACATTGATCACACGATCTAGACATACGTTTCAGTTGATCTCTTAATGGCCTTGACGCGTAGTCCGATTCAGGAGAGAGAAGGCCTTCCTTCATCTCTGCAAAGAGGGCTAGACACAGTGTAAGGAGAGAAAATTTCAACGTATACAACAAACGTACCATCATTTGCAGCTTTGACCGCAACGAAGCGGTCGAAGTTCTCCTCGACAAGCACTCGAATAGCCTCGGACCGCGCATCAATTGAAGCTTCTAAGTGTGCAATACCTTGCACGAGGTCTTGGTATGTTGCGTTGGGGTGAACGACAGACAAAAAGGCCTTCGGATCGAATGACTTGGAGGTGATGAGAACAGCAGCCTCTTGCTCCTGGATCAGGTTTGACTGCCTCATATTATATTGTACCGCACTCACTTTGCTCCATGTCCATCTCCTTGACACTAGAAAGAGAAGGTGATCAATACCAAAATGCCCCAGACATAAAAGATGAACGCACTTTACATAACCACCGAGGCCCAAGGGATCTCCCTCTCCATCGCCAGATGTATTCGTCAATGCACCTGCCACCGAATTTTCAAGTTCGTGATCTATTTCTTCCCATTTCCTGTACAACTAAGACATGTACACTCAATTCATAGCTCGCATGGATAATCTGACTTACGATGGCCTTAAACTTGAAATATTATATGCTTTGAGGAGGGTAGCTTCATCGACATCGAAGTTTAATTTGGGCATAAAGTTCTCTTGGCTCAATTATGTTGGATTATATTGATATTGTACAGGCTTGGGTATCTCGTTTTGTGAAGAAGAGGGTTCAGAATCGTCGAATATAGAGCGTCACCAACGGTAACGAACTTAAAAGGCGGTTTCTGCTTGACAAAGGCACGTGATCATGGATCTTTCCAGCCACACGAGAAGTTTGGCTAGACTGGGAACTAGGCTCGCTCAATATTCTGAGACATAACATATCCTGAAAACGTGAATTGTGGACAGACATAACGTGTGAACCTCGGTCGATACATAGGGCGCATTCATTTAGAAGGGTCTTGACTGGAACCGCACACCTGGCCTCCTTCGCCTGTGGTAATTGGACGTAAACGCTACCACGACCAATCCTCTACGCCGAGATGCTCGCTCTTTCAAGTTCTCAGTCCCCTCTTCTTCGCCACTTCGTCTGAAGACTAAAGCTACTCATCATCTGCGCATCATCCTCTGTCAATGTCTCTTGGACATGGAGACTCAGCTGCCAGTGATGGGAGTGGCAAGGGCTATGGAATAAAGCAAGATCTAGAGGGACACAATCCTAGTGCTGATTTGTTGACGAACAGCTTGCGAGCCAGGGTCTGGACTGGGAGGAATTGTTTGTGCTTTTGGGATTGAGTGGAAATTCTTACAAGTATTGTCTCAGCAATCGATTTATATTCATGATGAGGAATCTTATAACATTGTTGTAGCGCGATATGCAGGTTGGATGAGTGGAATTTGCGGGTGTAGAGAAGCTTAATGGATGCTGGAAACAAATGTGTGTTAGGGCATTTTTTTCGTATACTACAACAGGCATAGGTCAACTGCGCACTTGGCACAACGGGGACCGATTTCGACGCGTGCGACCAGTGGAACTTTACGACGCTCCACGTGGTCTGGCTGTAATGGAGCTTATATCAGAAACGATCCTTCGTCGAGACTTAAGTACTCGTGTCGTAATGGGGTAACTGATGCGGACATGGAAAGGGACCAATACACCATCGGAGGACTCTCCATTTATATTTGTCGAGGAGACAACGACAACGACACAGACGTCAGCGAGTCTATCCTACTTCTCATCAAGTGAAAGCGGGAAGATAAGGACCAGAGGGTGCGAGGTGTAGCGAGCCAACTGGGCACAAGCATAAACATGTCCATGTGTTGGAAAGTTAGAACATGCGGGTGGCACGGGGATGGGTGCGGGGTGTCAGGCAATGAGCTTCGTCATGAGATCTGGTGCTGGCCCGAAGATGATAGTCGTGTGTCGTAACAGGCAAAGACGACGCGAAGACCGACTCAGGTACCGAAGCCGAAGGTAGTGGCAGGATTGGTTCTGGGTTCATCGAGCTCGAAGCAAGTGCATGCATCATGACCAGCGACGTCGATAGCTTCACTCGTCATTATAGATGCATAATCTGTGCATCACGACAAGTGAAGACAACTGCAGAGATAGATAGAACATTGATGTCAATCGACGACGACCTACTTTCTATGCCATCGTCCATTCAATGCTTTCACCCCAAAACCTCTTCTCCACATCCGCTTCTTCGGTTAGGTGGATCTCTCCTGGCTCTCGTCGCATCTACCTTTGGTCTTAATCCTTGCCTTTGCATTTGCAGCGGGACAAGATTACCAGTTGCCGTCAGTGAGCTCCTGCGCGGCTTTGGCCTCTCTATCGCGTTGCTCTTTCTGGAGACTCTTCCAATACATGCCTAGGCCGCAAGCTCAGCACCTCATAGTGACAGATACGGGATTAAAGATTTGTCGATAATCTTACAGAGGTTATACTACATGTTCCCTTCAACTTCGTCCGTGACTACCTGACATGCATAAGCAAGGATTGAAGGAGGATGAACACATTCAGAACCGACAGACAAGGAATTGAATCCAGTTGAACACATTGCGAAACCTGCAAACCTTGACAGATCACTCCAAGTGCAGCCCAAACTGCTTGGATCTCCTAAGTTATCCTACGTAATTTCTCTTCACCAGACTCCTCCAGCTCCAGATTCCACCATTCTCGAGGTGCAGTATCAGTATCGTATACCTTGCCATGCTGTAGGACCTCGGGGTATACAGTCCACAGTCGAGCTTTTTGACCCTCAACATGGTAGATGCATAATCTCATTTCTAAGGTGCTGATACCATACAAGGTTGGTAGGGGACACATCTTCCAAACCATGAGTCACATTGTTCAGAAAGTCCTGAAACCTAAGTCACTCACTCGTCCTATCATACAAATGAGTTCTAATGTGATCATTGGGCCGTGTGGCGCTCAGACGGATCTTCGTAGTGTAATGGGGCCTTCAGTTCCAAGACCAAACACCGGCTGATTTTTCACTCGAATTTCGAAGATAGTAGTGAGCCCATCATCTCTTTTGAGGAAATAGTGAGCGACAGCGAAGTCACTAAGCGGAGAGAAAAGGATGTTGAGCAATTTATTATTAGGGTCCGTGGAATTCCCTCTGAAGAATCTGGCGGGACAGCAACAAATTGGCGAAGTCCTTTGTCAGACCACATGCAAGTGAGGGCTAGGTTACAATAGAGGATCTGTATGATACACAAGAGTAAAACGATAATTAATACTAAACGAAGACGGTTGTGCCCAGTAGCAATCCATAATGTGCAATTGGTATAAGCGCTCCAAGCTACCAAATACAGCAGATGTCGAGTCACACGAACTACGAGCCAGATACCAAGCACATATACATAAATTTTATTCATCCATAGATTGGGAAATACACAGACAAAACACACATTCCGTTCCTCAATATCACGCCCTCTGAACGAGTCCAACACCCCTCTTTGCCAAGTTCTTGCTCCATTGCCGTAGGATATGTTTCTGGACCTTCCCGCTCGCAGTCTTCGGTAGCTCACTTTGTACTCCATCTTCACCTAAAAACCATACCCACGCCGGTGCATTCTAGATTAGGACAAATCAGCAAGTAATCACAAAGTCATACCAATCAACTTGACCTGTGGGTTCATGTTCTGAGCGACAGCAGCACGTATCTCCTCCCTCGATGCCGATGTACCTGGTTGACGAACGATCCAGGCTCCCACGACTTCGCCGTACTTCTCATCCGGGACAGAAACTGCAGCAGCTTCTTTTATATCTTGGTGCTTGAGCAATATATTCTCAATTTGCACAGGGAAGAGGTTCTCCCCGCCACGAATAATGATATCCTTAATCCGTCCAACGACTTGATCGGAATGGTATTAGAAAGTCATTCCTGCGATTGGTAGATTCTGATAACACTTACTCTTCAAATACCCCTCTTCATCCATGATCCCTTCATCTCCTGAATGTATCCACAGTGTCCCGTTGCTGTCTGTTTTCATTACGGCCTGAGTATGCTCCTCATCGTTCCAATACCTAGCGCCGCCATAGTTCACGTCTGAGGACTAAGAGGAATTAACAACTACTTACCCTGTTTGTAAGAGATATCCAGCAACGCAAAGTTCTCCGGGTACTCCAAGAGGAACTATGTCTCCCGAACTATTAATGATCTTGGCTTTGACGTGAGGCTGTACTCTCCCCACAGTCTCGACACGCTTACTGATGTCGTCTGATGGAGTCGTTTGGAAGGAAACAGGACTAGTAGAGTTGTGACGCTCCTACGAAGACAATCATGCAAAAGCGAAGTACCTTGTTTCAGCTGACGATGAAAAACTTCGGGTCAATATCGTTCTTACATCAGATCAGACGAGTGGGCCTACTCATGCCATATGCAATCGTTAAATCCACCAAGTTCAGTCTGTCAATGAGCTTCTTCATCATTTCAATAGGAATAGGCGAGCCTGCAGCCACTCCAGTGCTGCAATATCTAAGCAAATCGTTGACTTCCAGTAACTCAAGACGTTACCGTAGGCTGCTTGTGTCAACTTTCTCTTGGGCCGCTTGACGCTTGTCCAACTCAGCAAGAACTCCAAGAAAATGGGTCGGTACCCCATGTAGCGCCGTGCACCGCTCTGCGACCACCGCGTCTACAATGGCTTCTGGATCGAAGATCTCGGACGGGTATACGATGGAGGCACCATGTGTCCATGCTGCCAAGTTTCCTATGACAAGGCGTGTAAGAAAAGGGATGTGAGCTTGGTTGCATTCGCCGAAAGTATGAAATCGCGCTTATCAAAGCAATGAAACAACGGAGGGACATTACCTGCAAGAACACAGTTCAACTTCAAGAACAAACCCGATCAAAACGCAGGTACTTACAGACGACATCGTTTGGGATCAAACGCATGGACCGACCGATGGATATCCCATTATTCAGGAGATTGAAGTGGGTAAGCTGGGACGAGCAAGAACTCAGCCCATGGAGTAAGACGGCGTATCACACTTCTCAACGACTTACCGAAACTGCTTTCGGTGCTCCCGTAGTTCCACTAATGTCAAGTCGGGAACATATCCATTACATTAGCCTGTGGAATGCTTACCTCGTAAATTGGAGATTGATGATGTCATCCTTCCTCAACGAGGCAGAGATTTCGTGTTGCAGATTCCTTTCTTTCGTGTCCTCCCGCCAAATTAGAATCTCCCTCCAATCAATGATGCTGCTGACGTCTATTTTAACCAGCTCCTCCTGGTACTTCCCTGTGTTGTCCACCACCACAAGAGTCTTGAGTTCCGGTAATTCTTCGCATTGAATGTCTCCCGGTTGAGAATACTTGAGGTTTGGTAAGACTTGTGTCAGCATCTCAACATAGGCAGACGAGCGAATACGGGGAACAACGAAAAGGTGCTTGACCCCAGCGAGTTTCAAGGCATGAAGCTGGATATAAAGGTAATTAGGACCGATGAATGCAGCATTACAACTCACCAGCTCAGGGGCTCGATACGCGGGGTTTAGAGTGACAAGAATTGCCCCTATGTGAGCACAAGCCCATTGTAACATAGCGTATGAGCTACAATATGAGAGAAAACACTAAATTTGTGGCGTTGCAATGCAAAGCAGGAACACCTACCTATTATTGCCCATAACAACGCCCACACGGTCGCCCTTTTGGACACCCATACCCAGAAGTCCTCGAGCAAGGGAGTTGATGTGGCGATCGAATTCTGCGAAGTCCCATGCAAGATGCGTTGTCACCTCCATGTTTCGCGACGGTGGACCATGATGGGTTCGGGGACGTTCACTCCTGCAAGTAAGTCCTGGCCGAGTGGGGAAAGAACGTAGTATTACTGAGGTGAAATAATCACCAAGAGTTCGAGTTTCTAATGGGGGGTGAAGAGGTCCTTCGACATAGGACTGGGTAAGCAAACGACGGGCACTGTGGCTGGAGAACTTCGGGGTCTGGACTATGACACGGGAAAGCATGATGTTGAAATCAACAGCATTCGTACATTTATTCTGGATGTGAGGGATCAACGCTTTCTTGTTGGTTCCTGTGCGGTCCGAATCTCCGGTCCAGTACCTAGTTGCTACCAATGGCGTCAGACTGATCGTGTCGTCACAGTGGATAAAGAAGGTAATTAAGTTCTGCTATTCTAAAGTACGTGTGGTACCTATGTCCCGATCAAGATATCTATACAACGAGGTTCTACATTAAGTACCCAGTCCATTGCTTGTATCCATAGCTACATCAACCTCAAGGCCTATCCCAGCCAGGCAGCAAGGGCGTCATATACAACAAAAACAATTCCACTACTGGGGACAGCACGAACGGCCGTCATGCCGCATCCAGCATAGAGGCCCTTCAGTCCATGAGCAGCGTACATCCGTGACAGGGTCCCAGTAAATGTAGATGCCTTCGTAACCAATTTCTTTTGAGAAACCGGCCCCGCCAAAGAACTTGAAGCTCGAGGCCGAAGTTCATCCTCGGTTTGCATCGCACTCTTCACTGTGTCGGCGGGATAGAACGCCACTACACACACACCGCCCGAGATGGCTCCAGACAAGGCCGATTCCCATGGGAGGAGCTCTGACGCGGTATCGGCTGGGACGAAGGGTTTGGACGACGGCGACGTGTACTGGTCGCCTTTCCTATGACGCAACAAAGCATCCGCAACGGTTTCTTTAATTACAAACCAAGCTGCTGTCCCGCCTGTTTCACGCACGAGAGTGCCCGTATGACCTATCCACAAGCCACGAAGGCCGTGTGTCTGCACCGTCTCACGAATTACTCCAAATGGACCAGGGGGGAGCTTGATAGGCGTAGTCGAATGCGGCTGGCGTTGAGACGGCCCATTCTTGGAGAGAACGTTGACACGTTTCCGCGATAAGAATGTGGGCAAGGTGAATAATCGTGTCGAAGAAAGGGCCACAGAGAAAGAACTGAGTGGAGGATGATGTTGCCTAGGCATGTTCATCATCTGGACCTGCATTTTGCACTTCACAAGTTCTATAGGTGTTCTAATAGTAACATTAAAAAAGTTTTGTAGGGTATTTGACAAGACGCACATGACAAAACTGCTAGCAAAACCCGCGCCCGCGGCAGCTAATCCCAATTCCGGTATCGTTAATTTCTCCGTCCTTGATCGAGACGTCATGGAACGTATGATATCTTGGAACCCCGAATACGCGACGAAAAGGGCGGCAGTCTCCGCCATTGAGCCAACTATGGGTACTGGCAAGCCCTTGAATATATACCGTTAAAACTTTCGAAAAAGGTGAAAAAAACGGAACACACTCTGTAGAGGCCTCGTAGTCCCTCTTCCGTCCATGTCTGCTTCAAGCAGTCTACCGGTCCATTGAAACGTGGTAAATGGGTGCTCGAGCTTGGTGATAAAGATTGCGCTTGTAATCGCACTTTCGCAAGATCAAACGGGTACTCGAACACTCCTGATACCATCCCAGCAAACTGTAAGTCACGATTTTCGAGTGTCAGCGATCAACGTTCAACGGTACACGGTCGACACGTACACTACCGAAAACACTATTCTTCAGTGCGCTGCTAAGCGTGAACAGGGAGCCATCATTGGATGTAGACCCTGAAGCATGCTTAGAAGTTTGCACCACGACGGAGTCGTCAATGGTGGTTGGCATACGAAGTCAAAGATGACCGGAATAACGAGTACATTAACGTCGTCGCGTCCGAGGCACTCGGCACGGCCCGGGCCAAGGGTCAAGAAATTTTCAACCCCAGCTCAAACCAGCTCGAACTTTGTAGGCTGTTCCACTAACCATAACTTGGATGGTCAGCCTCGTTCTCTGGAATCGTGTCGATCATCCATTCCAATTAGATGAACCGACTGGTTTTTTCCCCCTGCTGCTGCTGACGCTCAATGATCTTCTGAATCTTGCCTGTACTTACTCATTTATCTGAATTTACCCTCGCCCAATGACTTTATGGATGGCGTAGACTCCTCGTATAACGATGGCTGAGAACTCTTGAAATCATTGGGTTCGATATCGTAACTGCGCCTCTCGACATCCAAATCATTTACTTGCGCATATCATGTTGTCCCGAAACCCAGCCGTTTTTACACTATTACACGGTCATGCAAGTTTGACTACAATGACTGCTGGTTGCAATTTCCTATGCCTATTTAAAGTCGCCTCTTCTCAAGGAAAAGCTTGAGTCATGTTTCCATCTGCTGACTAAAACACAGCTGTTGGAAGACTAGAGATTAGGTCTTTACAACTATGTATGAACCATGCTATGGTATAATTTGAATCCAATCATTGAGGTTTGTTGCCTTTTTGCAGACTAGTAAAATCAATGCATTCAAGAGAGTTCATGATTTACTAGGGCCCAGTTTCACTTAGAGATGAATGGTAGTGGTAACGAGGTAACGAACCAGCGGAGTGACTGGGAAAGAACTTGGATCCAAGAGCAGTGTGTTGAATGGGTTGTTGCCAAGGCCAGGTATGTAGAGAACATGAAAAAGAGAGCCGAGGTGTGAGTGCAGCCGTCTTTGAAGCAATGCTTCGAAGGGCACAGTCAGCAGACATGAGAAAGAGAGGCCATGTGGGGCCAGTGCTGGCTTGACTCAGCCAGTGCAGGGACACAACAATAAGTGTATTGTAGGTAAAGAAACAGAATACAATGTGTAAACTACTGGTATGCATGAACATATTTGTATGTATTAGTATCTAAGGTGTCTGTGAAGCCTGGTACCTTCAACACTCCCACCCATGCAAATGGACAGTGAAAAGTGATGAAGAGAAAAGAAACATAAAACACTCCCACCGAAACCCAAAGCTCCCACCATTCCTTCAAAGCTGATGTGGTGCATGGCCAGTTTTTGCATGAACAACTTGGAGTCCATTGTTGTCATCTTCAGAATCCTGTTCATCAAGGTTGGTATATGTGTGGTGAGCCTTTTCATGAGCATGATCTTTGGCACCTTGAAGAATGAGATCCTTGATGGCAGTGGGTATGTCATGAGCACAGAGGTGAGAGATGTGTCTGTCATGGCCACAACAGTGACAACTATTGCCATTTGACTTATCACACCAAGTGTACTTCCCTTCCTTGAATCCATCAGTAACTGGCTCACGCTGAGTCTTCCCCCTCCCCTTGTCCCCCTCCAAACATGCAGAGTTTCCAAACTTGGATTTGATGATGTACTTGCTATTAGAAAATCCAATAAGGGTAGATTTGATCTTAGCAAGATCAGGTTCAGTTTCCTGAGCAAGGATGTTGGTGCAAATGGCATGATAGGAAGAGTTGAGGCAATAGAGAAGGTGATCACTGATGGTAGTGTCCAAAACAGTCCCACCAAGGTTCTTGAGCACTTGGAAAGCAGTGGTGACAGCCTGGATGTAAATCTCAATGGAACAGAAAGGATCATGTTCAATAGTATCAATATTGTCATGAGCACAGATGTGGCAGCCCATCATTGATTTGTTGTATGCTTACTTGAGAGTGGACCAGGCAGTGGTGGCAGACTTGATGCCTTTGATGTGGTAGCACTGTTCAGATTCTATAGAAGCATAAATATATGCAACTAGAGCCTTATCAATCTTCTCTTCTTCCTTAGCAACTGTCCCAGATGTTACCCAATCAGCTCTAACACCAATAGATAACATCTCCATGTTCTCTGCCCATTCCATCCAATTATTGTCACCAGGTTTGGTGGATTCAGCAAGAGCCTTTGACAGAAAAGTTGAGATAGCAGTAGTGTTGATAGAAGACATAATGTCAAGCAAGTAAGAGATGGTGGTTGCAACTGAAAAAGAATTTGGGCATGAGGCAATGCAGAGAACAATGGAGATCAGGAACTAAATGGTGATCCGATGAGGCATGCAGTGGCTACATGTCAAGAGAATGAATAAGTCAAAGAAAGTCATAAAGTTGTGAATGAGATGCACAGGGATCACTTGGGGCCCATAACCTGTTGAACAGGTCATCACTGAGGCCAGGTATGGTGAGCACAAGAAAGAGAGCCAAGGTGTGAGTGCAGCCATCTTTGAAGCAATGCTTGAAAGAGCACAGTCAGCAGACATGAGAGAGAGAGGTCATGTGAGGTCAGTGCTGGCTTGACTCAGCCAGTGTGGGCAACAATAAGTGTATTGTAAGTAAGAAACAATATACAACATGTAAACTACTGGTAACATATTTGTATGTATTAATATCTAAGGTGTCCATGAAGCTTGGTACCTTTAACACAGTGATATACACTACTTCACTCACTATAGATGAATCAGACCATTGGCCTTGGTGCCACATTTCACCATTAAGCCAGACTGATAAACTTGGAGAACAATCTACTGTTTCACTTTTGAAGATATCCAGTTATATGCTCTAGATTTGAGCCCTACAGTATGAGGCATTAAAGCCCAGGAATTTGATAGATTCACTTTCTGAGGCTTCTTGCTTTATGATCAAGAAGAGGGGAGGGTGTTGCTGAGAAAGGAAAAGTAGTGCTGGTAACATCTTTCCATTCAGTATTCAGCCTGGCCAGTGGCATCAATAGTATATTGTAAGTGCCTCGATAATGGAATTGAAGCCTTTGAAAGTCAAAGATGCCAAATCATGCTGCTCATTTATGGCTTTGAAGATTCTCATTAGGTCTCACATTGGCAATGCTGGGGTAAGACATGATAATGTCATTAGGACCTCAAGCTCAGGAAGGCCTGCACCATTGTCAAAAAGAAAGATGGCTTACTTTGTGCTGGTAACAAGGAAGGGGAGGAAGGAAAGGTGGTGTTAGAGGACCTTCCTTTTCATTCCTTATTCCTCTGTGCTCTGTTATGATTTTCCATTATTCCCCTCTTTATTATGTCAGCAATTCTATCTGGAATTGATTATATCAGCATCACCTGACTTGTATCATGTGACCTATATTCATTTTCACAGATGCCTGGCAGAGTGACTTCTTAGACTTGTTTTCTTTGGATCTTCCTCTGCTAGGTGTGTGGTCAGCTTATGCTTTTGTACACCTCTTTAATACACTTTGGATCTCCATCTGCTAGCTGTGCAGGCTATACCGTTTATTTATTATAACAACACCCTGTAATCACAGCATAGCCCTGATATAAACAGCATTGTAATAACAGTGTCATGTGCCTGGCAAACCTCAGCTAAATATCCTGCCTACATCCAGGCACTCCTCACTGTGTGCCCCCATGTGTATCTATTGCTTACTGCTCCCCTGCACCATTCATGCACAGGCTGCTCCAGTGCATTCATTCTTATTGATCAAATCTCCTTCCTTAATCTTGCCTTCTCTTGCCTTCTCGATTTAAATTGATTGATTGGCTGGCTGGATTCATCCTCACTATAATTAGCATGCTTTCCTCATGATGGTTTGTTCTGTTCCTGATGATATTCACAGAATAAAACAGTTATTCCTAGAATAAAAAACAGTTGTCAAAACATACCACACCTATTTTCTACTATACCTATTTTTCATGGCTTATTACTAATGTATCTATGGACTGTCACTTTCAAAAATTGATTGTTAGTTGGAATTTGTACCATTGAACTTGAACTTCAAAACAAAAGCTTATTAGGTACGCATGTTGTGTTCTCCTTTCCTTGCTTATGTTTACCTGCTGTACTTGTCACCAGATTTCCATTTGCATCAAAGGTTGGGTTGCCATTGGCATCAACAGTGAGAGGAGTGATTTCTTTCCCACTTAGAGCCTTTCTGACATGTTGGCCACGTATCATCACTGCATCTGGAACAGGCACTGTAGCTTTCTTGGTGGCAGCTTTCTTGGCATGAGGTTTTGGCACAGACTTTGGCTTTGGTTGGTTGATTGGTATGGCAGTGGGTGGTGGAGCAGGTATCTTGGAGAGTCCAGCCAGTAGTTTGCTCCATCCCTGCTCAGGCAACATTGATCTCTTGGAAGATGATGAATTTGAAGGGAATAAGGCAGGCTCTGTACTGAAAAGATCTTCTGGGAATACAAAAGGCATGCTGTGCATGGAGATCACTGGAGTGAAGGGAAGGGAGGCAGGACTTTTATCTGATGAAGTTGGCAGTGATGATGGGACATCTGATGCTGCTGTAACATCAGCTGTATTCAAGAGTTGTGCACTCTGAATTGAAGCAACCAGCACAGATGCTAGCCTAGATTATTCCTCCCAGCATGAAAACTAGGGTAATCATAAGATAGGATATTTATAAATTGCTGATTAGCTTACACCACTGTCCGAAGCCTCCCTCCATGACTCAGGTCTGGTCCACCACCCAGGAGTGTCCAGGTCCATCCAGTTTGCTCATGTTGTGTATTGAGGAAGCAATAGGATACCTCAGAGATGTAAGATATAGCTCTAGATATACTGAGTAAGTATGGTTTAATGAGAAAGAGGAATGAACTTACTCAGCATACAATTTGGGTGTTGCAATTGTGGAAGTTGTTCTTTTGACTTTTGTGGCCTCCTTTAATACTTGAGATTCTGCCAAGATCTCCTGCTGAACCTCTTCAGGTTCAGCTTCAAATGCCTCTTTTATAAGATGTTTAATGACATTGAGCACTTTGTTGGGAGCAATGCCATTTGCTTCGCACCTGGCTTTGACTTTGTGTTGCACATTTTCCTTATAGAACTTTGATGCCCAGATCTTGGCTGGCTGCTTGACATGTGTGGCTATGCCAAAAACAGATGTGTTTTGTGCTTTGACTGGAGGCTTCTTCCTTGTCTCCCTATTATTGTTGAACTAAGTGTGTAAAAGCTGACCATGAAACATATTAGGAAAGTTTATGTCTAATGTCAAGCACTTTACCTTCTTTAACAGGGCAATATCTGTATTATCATTCCCTTCTTGAACTTGATCTGAGTCCACTTTGGAACAGTTCTTAATGGGCCATTGCATGATTCACTCTTTCTCAACATAAGGCCAGAAAGTGTATAGAGTATTATTATTCTGATGTTTGGTAAATTTTTCTATTTGCAAGAATAAAAATTTAGTCTGCTCCTCTATAGTCCACCTTGAAGGAGGCATTTATAAAGCTGATGAGCATAATTGAGGGACAATAGCTGGCAACTTATGATGAGCATGGGAGCCTATTTTCAATGCCAACACTCCCCAGAAAAGTGTTCACCCTGCAGGCACCAGAGATATCCATGCAACTGTATAGTTGCCAAATATGGCTGAAGTATATTTTTGGGTCAACAATTATTCACTGGTAACTAACCTTTCAGATTGCAACCAAATGGCTCAATTCTCCTCCATGAAACAAATTCCCATTTCTGTTGATGCAGTTTTAGACATGTTGCATCAGCTTGGCATCAACTGGAATGCTGCCAGTAAGCATACCCATCATGATCAGCTGACAACAAGTCTCACTTGAACCATTTATATGCAGAGGGTGGGTTTTTGGTCCATTCCCATCACCTCAATGATGTTGAAGCTTTCCACGCTGTTTCTGAGCACGCTGCTAAGAGTGAGTTCTGTGATCTTGTAACTCTAATTTTCTCCAACTAATTTGGTAGATTTCAGCAGTTTCACTTGTGTTCCTACTCTAAGTATGCTCTCTTGTCTTCTCCCTCTCCAATACTAACTGCTTCATCTCAGTTTTTGAGCCACAGGCTAGTGCAGGCACTTCTTATGGATGTGATTCTGCCTCTGGCACAGCAGCTGCTGCCCTTCTCCAAGATTCTGCCACTGCAGTTGAGAATGCTTCTGCTCCTGTCACTGTTCCCATACAGGGCACTGTCCCTGCCTCTGTCCAAGAGGATGTCAAGTTTATCAATGTCTCCAATAATGAAGACAATGATAACGACAATGCAGTCTTAGCAGCAGCAGCTGATGACATTGAAGCCACCTTAGCTGCTGTTTATTTGAACAGTGATGGAGGACAAGGTATGCAGTAAATGCCTTACCTATTTTACTCCACCTCACATTCTTTACAAAGTTTCTCTGAGTAGCAGGAACAAAGCCCCTGCTAGTCTCACTGTCAGTTGCTCCTGTTTTGAATGACACTGACAATGCCCCCATGTGTCTTCCTATGGTCAGTCCTATCATCAATGATGATAGGTGGTATACTGTGACAGTCAGAAGGCAAGTTGGCATCTTTCAAGGACTGTATGTCATTCTTTTCTTTTGTCTTCTTACCTTATTCATTTTATTTTAGTCATTTTGTCACCCCAATCACCTCAGGTGTCATGGGTATGAGCTACTGCTGCTATAAGACACAGGCCACTGCCATCACTGCCTTTGCCACCACCAGCGCTATTTCTGGTGTAGTCAGGATTGTTACCTAGATGGTGAGCTATATGAGTTTTTGGAATATATGTCTCGTATTGTCTCTGTATAATTATCTACTGTGAATCTATCATATTCATTTTTGATTCTGTTAACATTGTGTTTGACTAAGCACAGACTCTGTACTACTACAACTGATACATGAGATATTTGTCCTTATGCAGGGTCATCAGCTCATCAGGCTCACAAAGTATGATGACTTGTAAGTCCTCCAGCCATTGATGTACATGGTGAATATCTTGTGCTATGCTCTCACAGATCCTCCACTCTTTCTCCACACCTTCAAATTGTAGAATCTCACCCTGACAAGAATTAATTTCCTTCTCAAATTTTCCAATTGCTGTAAGGGCATTGGCCAAACTGTTCTTGTTCAGGTTTGGAGCAACATATTTCTGATAGACTGACTCTACATATGATGTTTGCAAGGACCCAATATGGCTATTGAATTGGCATGCAATCTCATCGTGAGTATGGCACCATGCTGTAAGATTTTGCTTTGCTGCTTTCCTGAAATGTAGGTTGCTGTTAGGGTGAGTTCATGTTGCATGTTGATATTCTTATGGAGACATGTTCATCAACTCTTCTGCAGAAAGCCTCCTACTATCTTGTGCTTGTGAAACCAGTGTTCTATAGTATTGTGTGTGTGAAAGGTAGCCTTGCAAGGTATACAGACACACAGTTTTTTGTTCTTCTTATAGTAGCTGCACTTGCAACGAGTAGACACTTCTTCCTTATTCCTGATGTCCAAACTAGTCATCAAAATTATACTTTTTTGCAGCTTGAATCAACTTACTTATGGTAACTTTGCAAGCTTTTGGCATTATTGGCGGCTCTTCTCTCTTCTGGTGGTGTGTTGTAGAGACACTTGTAAGGCATCTGATTGTTAGAGGTAAGAGTCAAAGTTCACATTAAGAATTATTGTTGGGATCCTTGGCTTTTGGGTGTTTTGTTTGATCTTTTCATTTACAGCTGATAACCCACATTTTTTGGACTAGTTCATTTAGGATTACTTCTAAGGTATGCAAAGTCTATTTATATATGCTATCTGAACGTTGTAGCTTATGCTGGAACCTATATGTTTTGAGTGACTTTCAGCTTACCCAGACTTGGTAACTGGCCCAAAATTGGACTGAGTATTTGCACTTGTATTACAAGGTTCAATTTTAGTGATTGGTGATAGCGTGCTCGGTCGCCTAGATGTGTGCTAGAAAGAGAGATCTATGTGAGCTCTTGTTCTAAGACACAAACAACCTATCAAAGAATGTAGGTAGATTGTAGGCTACCTATAAGGAATTGATGACAAATCCAAAGCACAAAAA